>NCVS01000562.1:0-61736 GCA_003055095.1 Goniozus legneri | reverse complement strand
AAATGGGATTCGACGGGGACTTAACATCTATTAGCCTCCGTTACGGCGCAGCGCACCGGTGTCCGCCATTATCGAATTAAATATTATCGAACGTTAAATCATCGTTATCGGCAGGCTGATTAAACCCGGCCCCACGAACGACGCCGCTGGAATTCCTGATTATCCCCCACCCTCGTCGTCCTTATCTCGTCGTACGTTCCTCTTTTTATACCCGCTTAATTATTCGCGAGGAGGATTTTTCGAGAAATTCGATATCCCCGAGGGGGATCGGTGGGAGATAATTTATCACGGTGTCACGAGTATCGATTTCTAGAGCAAACGCGGATCGATAACATCGTAAACTACTTTAGCTCGTTCTCTCCCTCGCGCTCCATAAAACGTAAATAACGGGAGGCAGTGTTTGCGTAAGCGCAAGGATCGGCTCCCGTGCTCTCTATCCCTCTCTCTCTCTCTCTCTCTCTCTCTCTCTCTCTCTCTCTCTCTCTCTCTCTCTCTCTCTCTCTTGTATACCGCGCTTTATATACACACTCGAACCAATCGCCAACTACGAGTGACTTCCAGCTCGACGTGATTTTGTCCCGAAATTTCGTTACTCCGCTACTCGAGTTCTGGATAACCGATACTGAGAATATCAACGCTCTACCAACTTCGAGAATAAGATCTCCGAGATCGTTATTTGCGATTAAATTTCTCATTTCGACCTCGTACCTTCGGTGGAAATAAATCGCTCTGTAAAATTTCTTCGCGCACCGAGCTTAATCGACCCGCGATGGTGTAAAACGTCCGTCGCGGTCGTTCAAGTGGGAAAGAAACGAGAGTAGATCGCGATTAGCGCGAGATCCGTTCCCCCGATAGGTTCTTTCGCTAGCACGGTGGCTTAATACCGTTCCGAGTCGTTTAAAGGTCTTGGCGCACACGCGACTCGCGATTATTATGCGCGCGATTAAAGTACACCGCGATATTTGGCGACAGTTCGCGCGCTAATCAGCGAGCCTCTCCCGCCCGCCCGATTGTACTTTCTCGAATAACCGATATTTGCAATTACTTAATAAGACGGAGATAGTTTAATCGAATCGTTCGCGATATTCGGAAACACCCCAATTCATTCAAGGTTACTCGATTTCCCGAAAAGTGGCGCGATTAGAGCGTACGAGATTCCCGGGCTAATGTATCGGAACGGAAAAAATTCCCTCCGTCAAAGTTCTTTCGCTGTGGATAAGAGATTACAGGAAGGGATAAAACTCCTGGGTCTAGCAGTTAGTTCTCGTTTGTTCGCCCCGTAGCTAGTAATCTCACCTCCCCCTCCGCCACGCTCCGTTTTTACCCGCGCGCGCGCCGCGGGGTTCGCAATCTCGCGTGATTCGATATAACCGCGGGATTACTTGGTATCGAGACGAGTGTGTCCGTGAGCGAGCTCGCCGGTCCGCTCGAGCGGCGGAGGTTGGGGGTGGAAAACGCCATTGGGTATTATATCGAGAGGCTTTATTGGTCGCGAGATAGAGCCGAGACGGTCGCGCGACGAGCCGTGAAAATCGTTAAGCGCTGGCTAATCGCAGGCCGAGAGGGGGAGGGAGAGAGGGAGCTTCGTAATCGCGGCGAGGGGGTGAAATAGTCAGACGCCCCTTCCGAAAGGTCACGTGGCGCGAATAACAATATTATTAATAGCCCCCAACGGAGAAACAACAACGTGCGAGAGGTCTATATTAAGTCCTGTTTTTTTTTTTTTCTTCGATCCTTTTCCCTTTTTTCAAATTTGTTTAATTATAAAGATAGCCGATGGGGTGGGTTTGCTCGCCGCGAGGTGAGATTTTCATAAACGTTCGAAGGGGCTATTATAAGCCGGCTTTATATTTAAACGGGAGGTATTAATCGTGGCACACGCGGCTATTTCACGGAAATACCGTCATCGACGACCTCGACACGTACTCTCTCTCTCTCTCTCTCTCTCTCTCTCTCTTCGGAGGGTCGGGAGGGGTGAACGGGGTTGAAAAAAAAATACGCGGCAATATATCGCGTATTTATCGCGGAATACGAAGCTATTAATAATGGAATCGCGTTATGGGTCGTGCTTCTTCGTTTCAGCTAGGAAAGGGACGAAAAGGCAGAAAAAAATTATCGATATCTTTTAATACACCCAGTCCCGCGATAAAGTGGCTTGTTAAAGGGATGAAAAGAGCGAATTCACCGCTCGTTTGTCAAGCCGGGTATAATCGCCAGTACGGCGGCGGAATGCGAGTCGAGGTAGAATTCCTAGCTCGAAAAAAAAGGGGTAGGAACTGAAACACGGAACGATTTTACCGCTGGATGCGTTCCCACTTCCGGCGCTCCCCTCCCCCCCCCCTCCTCTTCCTCTCTTCCTCTTGATGCGGATAGAAAGAGGGTCTGGATGAATTGGAAGCGCGCCAAACGAGTCGTCGCGCGATAAGCCGCGAATCGCGAACGTAAATCGTCATTAGACGAAAACGAGACGCGTCGGTCCGCCACTCGTCACATTACTTTCTAACTGGAACTTGTCGAACAGTCGAGTACCTTCAATCGAAACATCGAATCTCTCTCACTCGTTCTTTCGAGGTAGCACACGTACACAGACTTCTCAGTGAAAATCAATACGATAATCGCGCCATATTCGTGGATTAATTCCGTGTCCCTTCGCGAGGCGAGGTTGAGTTGGTTTTTGCGATCAATGAGGGGCCGGGGAGGGGGTGGGCGAAAAAAAAATCGAACGGAATGTCGAAATTGTCGTCACGCGAGTGAGATACGGTTTTGCGCCTATGTAGGTGTTTGTCGCGGGGATTAAAGTCGATTGCCGACTGACACGAAGGATTAACGCCAGTTGGGGTCCGATCGTAACGGGCGTTCTCCACTTTCACCCCTCCCCACCACCCCCCCTCGGCCCCACGCGGTAATCCGGAACGCCGGGGATAGTTGGAGCGATTCGACTTCCGGTCCAGTTGCGAATTCACTCTCCGTTCGTGACGCGAATCCCTGACATATCACGGTTTCGAGATATTCGCCGGGTTTCAAGAAGATAGAGTCGATCGGGATTGTCCTTCGAGAATCCACTCGTTCGCGGCGCGATTTTACGAGATTCCAGATAACCGTATCCGTTTTTGGTATTTTTGAAAATAAATCGAAGTGGACAAAATTGAAAATAGCTTTTAACGAAGTCTACGATCGATTTTCTCACCCGATGATTCTCTATATCTGGAAATTTCATTATCTTATGAGGACAACACTGGTCGCATTTAGATTCATAACCGTATTCGCGAGGATTAATTATTCCAATCAACGAATTCAGCGGTACACGAAAACTATATTGGAACTCGGTCGGTACTTTACTATCCGCGCACGCGGAAACTCCAGGGAGCCATTTTCCCCGGACCTTCCCATAGAATTTCCCGCGGACCGTTGGCATCCTACTCTCTATGTCTCTATTGATCTGTCCTGGCGTTCGACTAGGCCGCCCGTGTGTAAGGTCAATCCCGGTATAACGCGGAGTTTTGTTTCGCAAAACCCGGAAAGAAATGGCGGAACAGATCGAGGGAGGGAAAATATCGTCGCGCGAGAACGAACGAGTTGTTTGAAAAAAAAAATAACGATACATCCACCTCGTATCGAAATATTTAGCTTATCCGGCAAAATGTTTTCCTCGGTGTCGACTCGGAGCGAATCGATGAAGTTTCGGACTGGGTTAATGCGCGCGGTAAAAATCACCGCGAAGGAGTGTCGCAAGCTCGTAAATAAAAGTCCCTCTCCTCCTAATCGAGTTGCGGGCTAGCTTTTTTCTACACTCGTTCCCTCAACCGTTTTCGGATATGCTGAGTAAACAAGCATAAATCGATGGGAGCGAGAGAGAAAGAAAGAGAGAGAGAGAGAGAGAGAGAGAGAGAGAGCTTGCGAGGGGTTTTTCCACACGACGCTTAACACACAAATACACACGCGCGTGGCCTCGACCGAATTTCGCCATAACCTTTAAGGGCCTCCCAGCCTTCGCGCGTCTTTCGCGAATATAAATCACGGCGTACACGGCTGAACGTCGTGCGCGGAGAGAGTGAGAAAGATAGCGAAGGAAATACGACGGATATTTTATGGCGTGTACAACACGCTCGATAACGAAACCTGCTCGAGTGGTTATGGAGTTGAAAAAAAAAGAAGACAGGGGAGGGAGGGAGAGAACTCGATATATCGAATCCGTGGAAAACCGCGAGTATTTTCTCGCACATTTTTCCGAGTGGGAAACGCGGTCGGGAGGGCCGAGCCACCTCGGGCGAGATATTCATCCACCTTTCGAGCTCTTTTTCCTTTTCCCTTCTTTAGAATAGTCGGTTGATTTTAATTACACGGCCATATTTCATCGGGTTTGACGCCTTCGAAAATTGGACCGGCGGGTACTTTGACGTAACGCGTCGTTAAGGGAGAGATTCGATACCTGAACTTTCAAGGATCGAGGCAGTTAGCCGGGCTTCCTAGCTCCCGTTTGAGAGGGGAATTTCTGAAAAAATTACTTTGGCGTTACGGGTTTACATAATACGGAGTTTTCACGGTAGACGGGACAGAATCGCTTTCGGGAATTAAAAACAGCTTTTGCGCGATGTCTCGATTGAAAGGAGAGTTTAAAGAGATTTGTAATCGAAAATCAGACTCATTCATGTTTCATTCAGACTAATAACTTCATCAATGAATACCTAAACACGGCGAATACAGTCTGCGTGTAGTTTATCCTAGTTTTTCTGAATTTACTGTTTGAACTAGACCCGTAATGGCCCTGCGCGCGAGTTTAATGATTTTGCTATAAAAAAAAACTCGAGCACACGTCGTTAGATTCGCTCCTGTACACCCTACACATGCCGAGCCCTGAGTAGAAATTAATAGACTCGTCTCGATATACCCAACGGATCGCAATAATGAAATTTATATTTCAACACGCAGTGTTTTAATAGAGCGCAACCCACTCTATTGTGCTCGCACCTCCAGTTGGAAGAACGTCGCACACTGCGAGGTATTAAAATCAACAGTGGCGCAACTTAAAAATAAAACGAATGAAATCATAAGTCAGTGTAGCAATCGAGGACAAAGAGAAGGAAATAAGAGGAGAATTTCGATTTTTTTCTCTCCTCTTATTCTTTCGCTCGGCTTGAGCAGGACGACGGTAAACACAAGAGAGAGGAGAGCTCTTATCCTGTGGCGTATCCTTCGTGATATTTTTATCGGTACCGCGGGTATAGCCAGCTCTCGGTAGCTCGCGCGCGCGCGCGCATTTGACTGGCAGAAAATCGATAGCCAATGAGGCTCGCGCTCGCAACGGACCTCATACCGTCAGCCCGCGAAACGGTTGACCGAGCCCTACGCGTACGATTCTCTATCGCATAAAGCGTATGTAAATTGACGTAATCGGACCGTGCAATTAACGTTTCGCGCACGAACAGTCGAAGATCACGACGTCATCGAGTCTCGAAAGAGAGCCTACTTTTTTCCACGCCGTTGATAACTCTCGAGCCCTCGTTCCACTCGAATTTCTATAAAATAGAGTGCATAATTTACCGTTTTACTTTGATATATCGAGAATATAAAATTATTACCGTAGTTTTTATTATAATTCTCGAATTATAAACTCGAATTTCTATACAGAAAAAAAGGATCACTTGAATGAAGAAATATATACTTGATTCAAGAGAGTTATGCGGAAGAAAGAAAAATTCCGTCATCAAGAAAATAATTTCTCCATATTAGTAGAAAATTAAATTCTTGAATTGAGAATTTTTTTTCTAGAATCAAGTATTGCCATACTTGAACCAAATCTATTTTTTTTTATCCTAAGATAATTATTTCTCAAATAAAAAAAAATAGTTTAAAAATAATAATAGTAAGTAATAGTTTCTTGAATGAAGAATGTATTGACTTATTCAAGGACACACGTTCTTGGATAAAGAAATTCACAACTATTGTTTTTAAAATTTATTTCTTCATTCAGGAAAGAAAAGAAGACTTGATATTGGAAAGTATATTTCTTCCGCATAACTTTCTTGATTCAAGTAGTTCTTTTTTTCTGTGTATAAAATAGAGTGTAATTTCCTCTCACTTTGATGTATCGAGAATATAAAATTACTGCAGTTTTTATTCTAATTTCAAGGGCCTGTAAATAACATGTCATTCGAAAACGGATAACGTTGAGATTATACGCGAAGATAACTCTGAATTCCGGTCGACCAGCAGTACTTCGCTATAATTATAAAGGAAAGGCCTAACGAAAGGATTAACGCCGTTTCCCGGCTCTATGGGCTCGTCACGAGCGATAAAGCCCTACGCGCGTTAATTTCGTATTTATAGGACGGTATTTCGGCTTCTAATCAGGTCGCGGAATCGCTCGCGCTCGTTATCGCCATTTCACGCGAATCCATACAGCGGAACGAGCGGAGCAGCGAGCGCGGCAAAATTCAATCGGCGATAGGCGTTATCGCGAATGGCTTCTTCCTGCCGCAGGAAATTTTTCCTCTCTCCTTCGTCGAGTATCGGATTCACCGCTGCAAAGCCGCGGTTACCAATTTTCGATCGCTTCGCCGCCGAGATTTTTCCAGAGAATAAAAAAAATGAGAACAAAAATCGTACATTGTTTGCGATATAAAAACTAGTACGATACTCTAGGAAAAAAAATAGAACTCGACGCGCGCCATCGAGAAGAGAAAAGGGGAGAAAAAAATGCACGAAAGGGAATTTTCCCGAACCTCTCGAGGCGGGTTCAAAGACAGAAGAAGAGAGTAAGAGGGATAGCAAAAGGCGAAAACCGAAGTCGCCGATCGACAGACACTTTGCCATTCTCGAGCCTCGATTGGCTCGGTGCCAGGCATCGAAAAGCTCGAGTGTTTCGCTTCTTTCTCTCTCTCTCTCTCTCTCTCTCTCTCTCTCTCTCTCTCTCTCTCTCTCTCTTTCTCCCTCTCGCGTTCTATAGCCACCTCTCACCTTCACGGCGCTTTTCAGCAACCTGTGTACGTGCAATGCGTTGAAGACAAAAAAAAATTAAATCCGCATCGAGCCTCTCTCGGTTTTTGTTTCATTTTCTGCAACACACGCTGGCTAACCGTGAGAACCGCGAGAATCACGCTCCGGCTCGAGCTCCACTAAGGGCGAAACGACGCGTCGTAAAGAGAATTAGTGTAAAAAAAAGTGGGGGAGAGAAATAGCGTCGTCCCCCGAGGCACTCGCTGAAAATTTTAACACGGAAATACGCGAAACCTCGCGACTCGCGAGTTATCGAGGATCGAAAATCTACGCAGCATAGCGTACACGGCCGATTCGATAATTGAATTTGTCGAGATTAAATGGAGTTCGATCATTACTCTTTTCGAAATGAAAAATTACGGTGAAATTCAAATATTTGCAAAACGAACGTTAAAGTTCGGATGTATGCGCATACATCTGCTTTAATCGCGAGTGAAATCAAGCGGCCGTAATTTTTCTTCGGAGCTTTTCCTCGGGTGAGATTCTAAAGCGATGCGTAAAAAAGAGAGATAAGAGAGTGCGTGAGTAGGGAAGAAATCGAAGCTCGAATCGCCCGATACGAGCGAGCTGGATGGATTTCATATGGAGGTGTAATTAATCAAGTGGCACTTCGGAGCCGAGCGGGCGGATACCGTAATGATCTACAGATGAGGGATGAAGGGGTGAATGGGTATAGAGGTTACCACGTGCTCCAGCTCCGAATCAATCTTGTCGGGAATTTCGCGAGCGGCAACTCGGGGAAAAAGAGAGGAGGCTTCTTCCAGCGGTTAGAAAAAAAAGAGCTGGCAATGCGCGAGACGGAGAAAGAGAAATCTCCATGGAAACTGGGTGAAAGTTGAAAACGGGGGCCAATATGTCCCGCGCGAGCAACTCCCGGGAGTTTAAACCCGCGCAGCTGTGCATTTACGTGAAATTTCGCGCGAGAGTCGGAGGGGAGGGAAAAGGGAAAAACTCGAGTTGTTAAACAGCGATTTACTTCATCTTTCCCCGTAGAGCGAGCTCCGAATTCGCGAGCGCAATAATTTCAATTCCGTTATTTCTTGTTGCAAGATTGCGAACGCGCCGCGAAAATAATGTAAATTTACTGTATTGTACAACACTCATAAAAAATTAAAAAAACATTGAAAAAATATTTAAATTACACTGATGTTCCTGGATTGCACTCGTTCTAGAAGTCAGTAGAATCCAACTAATTGAAGGAAATGAAATTTCAAAAAACTTTCTCGCAAGTCTCCGCAGGACCCGTGTAGTATATGTATGTAAACCCTGCTACCAATGCCGAACCCTTTTTTCCGTTACCTTGAGAGGATTTCAAACACAGTTCGTGATGGGCGCAGGGTTATACATATATCACCCGGGTCCTGTGCTGACTTGCGAGAAAGTTTTCAAAAATTTTATATCCGTCAACCAGTTGCATTTTAACGAGCTCTGGGCAACGAGACAAATTCAGGGACCACAAGCCAGGTAATTTAAATATTTTTAAATTTGGTTTACAGGTGATGCACAATAAAAGTTCCAGCTCTGAACAATGGGGGCCTAACATTAAATGCAAAAAAAACGAGAAATTTCGGAGAATACTCAACGACTTGGATTAACGTTGCTCGGAATTGGCAGGTCGCGCGATTTATCGGCATTTCTCTCGGAACAGAGGGAAAAAATGGAGAATCCTCCGGAACCGAAGACCGAGATACAACCGATATTTCACAATCGGCTGGATAAATCCGGAGCGTTCCGAAGGTCGACTCTGCCAGAGAGGAAATATGAAAAAAAAAGGGGTGCCGACGCGAGAAATGTGCTTAAAATTGGCCCGCGTTACGGCCTCCGATAACGATAAAATTTTTCAGCCTCGCGATAGGTTATTTTACCTCCCGACCGTTTTTTCCAGGCCATTTAGCTCGAGTGCGAGTTACACTGCGCGAGTAAATTTTTAGCACGCTCTACTATTTTCGCTTAAACATCGTAGCCTCGCGGATTAATAATTATAAACAAAATTCCTTCTATTCGCCAACGTAGCGCGTATATTTTATCGGTGAATCTTCCTCGCTGACGAAAATTCAATACAACGTTCGGCGGGGGTTGTAACGACCCAGGCGAGAAGAAAACTCGCAATCAGTGTTTCCTCGAGATAAACTGTCGAAGAAAAAAATTTCGCCAGCCCCACCGTCGTTGATCATATATAATATCCTCGGCGAGGGGTGGCAGCTGCGAAAAAAACGGATACGATTTCCGGCTTTCCTCTCGTCTCTCCAAGAGAGTCGGTTTATTTACGTTAGCGAGCGATAGCGAGATGAGAATTCGCGATACGCGAGCTATTGGTCGAAATAAAAATCCCCCCGACGTTCCATCCATTTGAGTTTTCTTTATTTATCTGTAGATTTTTACCCTCGCTCTGCTAGGGAATCGTTCTCTCGCCCCCCTCCTCGGCGTACACCCCTTTGATGGTTCTCTCTGCGCTTCCGAGCGGCCGGCCCGAGATGAATATTCGATTCGGTAGCTGGGAAATCTAGCCGGCGAGGGAGAGAGAGAGAGAGAGAGAGAATCCGTTCTCTGTATTACCGACTCGCTGGTTAGACCTTGGGGGATTTTCCGGCTGGGATAACCCTTCGCATCCCTCCTGATTCGTTCCTCCTATCTCGAGTAGAGTCCTCCTCCTTCTCACCCTCGCCCTCCTCCTTCCCCCCTCTCTCCAACCCCCCTCGCCGTTACATTCCCATACCGAGATAGCCGAATATATCCCTTTTCCAGCTGGAAGGTCGGAACCCCTCGATCGATCTACGTCGGGCCGACGTAACACGCGTTTGGCACGCGTGCGTGAGAGGATCGGGGTCGATGGGTCGCTCCAAATCGATTTATCGGCCCTCCGCGAATTTTCTACTTCGCCTCGTTGATCTTTCGGCTTTTCCTCTTTTTTTTTTGGCCAAATTCAATTAACAGGCCTCGGCTTTAATGAATTCTCTACTCCGTACACAGACGACTTTTCCAATTTTCTCCTAAATATTAATAGAACGAAAATGGACGGAAAATGCCGGATATTTTTTATCCGAATTGTAATTTAATGGGAATTAAAGTTGAATCGAATTTCGAGATTTTCACGCTCCGATACGAGAGTGTTTTTCCAGAAAATTAATTAAACGAGAATCGTTCGATTAAAATCCAGAAAATTCTGACACAAAGAAAATCGCCGCTTTGTCGCACACCGCGGGCCGAAATACAGCCAGATCGGGAAACATCGGCTTTAAAATCGCAATACGAGGGAACAGCGGGAGATTTCTTCGTGGGTGGGCGCGTCTAACGGGCCGCGTGACACGCAACACGCGTCTCGGGAAAAGTCGTTTTTCTTCGCCGACCCTTTTTTCCCTCTCGCTCGCGCCACTCCGACACCGAGTTTCGCTCGGAATTTATTATTCATCGACGAGTGGACGGCAAACGTGTGTAGCGACACGATGATCGTCTTTTTATACTTTCTCTCTCTCTCTCTCTCTCTCTCTCTCTCTATTTCTTGGTGAAACTATTTCTGGACGACGCGAGGGAGCGAGAGAGCGAAGCTCCGCGGGCCTCGGAAAACCGATCGGGCGAATCAACGAGTGAGACACACGAGAGTTCTCGCGCTCGCGTCACGAAAAATAAAACTTCGAATTTCAAAGGCCGATTCCATACCATCTCCGATGATACCCGGATATAGAATACTTGACTCTGATTAGGCCCGACACGTGTCGACGTAACACGTCCATTTCAAAAATAGCCCGTGAAAATAGCCAAAAGCGTTTTATCCGGCTTGTAAAATTGCCTGAGTTACGGCCGACTCGTAATTTCCCATTGTCGGAAATAATTTCGAACGATGTTAATTCGCAACACGCGTTCGGTGCGAGACGCACGGGAGGCGTGAAATTTTTCTAACTACGAGGGTGTTACGGATCCGAGATTTCGGACTGAAAATGTTCCGCTGAGTTTTATTTTTACACGATCGCCACGGGAAAAATTGAAAGCGCATCGAGGAAGAAAGGCTGCTCGAGGGTTGAACTTTAAATACGCGTAGACAATTATTTCACGTTTTTCGTAATATTTTCAAGGGACCCGCGGACACCTTTGCCCATAGCTAAAACCCTCGAGAGCACCTGTTGATCCTTACTCGTTAAAGTTTGAACGTGGCTCAACCTGGACCGGACCCCTGGACACGCGAGGCCACGACTGTCTCAGGAAAAGCGAGAAAAAAGATAGAAACTTCGAGATAATCTCTACGATATTAGGAACTTGCACTAATTACAGACAATTTCTCTACTCGCGATGTGAGCATAAAAATCGATCCCTCGATAAGATCGAAGTTTCGAAGATAACCGGCCGAGTTGATTAGCGAATTTCTCGCTTATCTTTACACATATAAAGCGAGATATCGAGTACACAACGGCTGAGGAGTCGCGCTGTGTTTGCGCACGCGATACTCTCGCGACCGTCGGATTAGGATCCAATCTCATTTCGCCATAAGCTACCGAATTTTCTCCTTAATCTGGGGTCCCAGTCATATTCACCGTCCGCTGGACCGACTCTCACGGTGATAAATCGAGAGCGGCTCGAAGGAAGAAAATTTCTTGCTCGCGACAGCCGAGCGAGAAAACCGAGAATGGACTCTGGGGTTAAAAAATCGAAACGGAAGTTCGAATTCACTGTAACAGGTCTAATAATCGGTAAAATCTGCCAGTTGTGATTCAAATTTTTCACTCTTAACCTGTAAACCGGGGAATTAGCTATTCCTCAAAACGTTTCAGAATGAGGAATTTCTGTTCGCAGTCCTAAGTTCCATGACGAAAAATTTCGTCATGCGCAATGTGGTAGACTTTTCTGTATGACGAAAAACTTGGTCATACCCAGTTAACAGGTTAATATTCTCTCTCGAAATTTTAAAGTATAGGGGCAGATGAAAATCCAACTTCATCTGAAAACAGAATTGCCAGTGTTGCGTCGATGTGAAGGAGCAGAAAGGAAAGCAAATTGAATTTGAGGTCGATACGCGTGTTCGCGCTAACGCGACACTCGTTACTTCCTCATGGCCGTTGTATAGGACCCTGCCAAGTTCCCCGAGACGTACGTGCAAGGAGCGCGATCGCTATCGCTTTGGGTATAAAACAACGTTAACTCGTCGAGGGAAGGCGAGATAGAAAGGGCGGCTCTCATTCACAAGTCTATTTTTTGCTCGCGAGAAGCGAGAAACCCACCGCGCGAGCTTTCAATTTTCTCGTCAAAGCGGGCAGGAATAAAAAATTTTCCACAAACGCAGGAAATTTTCGAAAAAAAAAAAGGAACGTTCTCATCGTGGACGGTTAAATTCTTACGACCTCGAGCCCCCGACGTTTCCTACGTCGACGTTAATGCGCCTGTCCCGCGGAGTTTTTCCCGGCCCGACGGAATTGCACGCTCTTCGGCGAAATAAAATTCTCGATTACTGGGACTTATTACGGTAACCCAATCGTAACGAGACACTTGTTTACGAGCACGCATCTTGATCCAGTTCTTGATCAGTTCGCTATAACGAGATTCTGTACTGTATACGCGACACGAGATTCGATTAGGACTGCGATACGCTTTTTTTTGCCAAGTAAAATGAGAATGAGTCGACGGAAAAAAGGGAGATGAGAAAGGCAAACGGAGTTGGCTGTTGCGTCGAGCGGAGCGGTAAGAATTTAATATAAAAAGGCGAACAAACTTTTACCGTCGGAACGAGAGGGAGGCGGTTTTTATTAAATTAAAGGTAAACAAATTTTCATCGTCGTAGCCGTAAAATAAACAGCCCGGCCGAGGAGAGCAGAAGGAGACGATTTCGAGGAGAAACTTCTTATCGCGTTCTCTCGTTCGAGTGAGATAAGATACGAGAAAAGAATTTCTTTTTTCTAAATTCGCGAGAATCGACGCTGACCGGTGCAATTAGCGCGAAATAATTGTCCCGGTGCGGCTGTGCCGAGATTTTTTTTTTTCGAGAAAGAAGACTGGCGAGGCTCTCCGAGGTAAAAAGCACGGCGCAACTCGTCCTCCGTTAAAAATATCACCGGGCCGTGCCTCGGTACTTCCTTCCGGCGGTTTACACAGAGCCAATTACTTTCGAAGAGGGTAGGTTCGTAGGGTACCCACAGGCTCGGCGAGGCTCGACGTACGATTTTCACGAAAACGATCCCATCCTCCGAAATTTTTCTCCCGAGACAAGAACAAGAGAACTAGGAATTCATTTTTTCCTTTCTTCATTAACTTTATTAAATATAGAAAGCCAAGTCTAACTCTTACTCCTACGATAATCAAACGAGAATTAGAGCCAATTTTCTCGGTCTCGGAAAATTCTCATCTTCCGCGATTCGCGATCAACGGATCGGTGAGAATATTCGCGAATCTCAAAGACCGCGAAGGGCCGAAAACAGGAGTATAAAAAATAACGTATTAGGGGACAGAAATCGAGGACTCGCTAAAGCTCTTCTATATTTGTTTCCGTGGGACAAAACGAGACGAGATTCTCTCCACGATCTCGAGTATTTCCCAGAGGGACACTACCGGATGAAACCGCGACGAGAGCCCTGAAAACTGGAAATTCCAGTTTCCCGGGGCTAAAATGAGAATCGGGAGTATAATAGAAATGAAATCACTCACCCCAGCGTGGTCATAGTCACGATGGTGTACCAGAAGGCGGCCGGTATCGAGGTGAAGTTCGTCCCGTCCACGTTCTTCTCCGCGTAGAACATGACGGTGGCGAATATGATGATGGCCATTGCCAGCGAGAACACGAGAAAGCCGAGCTCGGACGCGCACGACTTGAGCGTATAACCGAGGATCCTCAGACCCTGCGAGTGACGCGAGAACTTGAAGATCCTGAACACCCTAAACACCCTCAGGGTCACGAAAGCACCGGAAACGTCGTCGTTGTCGGTGATGCCGAGACCTATGTAGTACGGCAGTATAGCCACGACGTCGATGATCGACATAACGGAACGCGCGAATTTGCAACGGCTCGGCGCGGCGAATAGTCTCAGCAGATACTCGGCGGTGAATATCATGACGCAGGCCGTGTCGAGGCAGAAGAACACGATCTTGTAACGCTCGCCGCATGACAGCGTGCCGGCCCGACCTGGACGATTGCCGCACGGCACCGTCTCGACGACGTTCGCCAGTACGCTCACGGCGATAAAGAATCCGGTCACGTAGTAAAACACGAGAGCCGCCGTCGAGATGTGCGGGTTCTGAAAAGCTCGCCACATCTTCTGCCTGATGTCCAGGAGCTGCTGTAGCGTCTGATCGCCGTTCTCGCTGAGCTTGTCGTCCATGAGACGCTCGGCGTTCTCTCGCTTGCGATCGCGGTAGTCCTCGTAGCAGCAGTCGCCGATTACGTCCGGCAGGATGCCGAAGAAGGCCAGCTCCTCGTCGTAGCTCGTGAGGCACTCGTGCTTCGGGTAGTGGAGCTTGCCCGTTCTGTAGTAGTTCAGTATGTGACGGAATATGTCCGGGTCCCGGTCGAAGAAGTACTCCTTGCTCTCCTCGTCGTAGAAGAACTCCCTCTCGTTCGAGCCCAGCAGCGTGTCCGGGTATTTCTCCAGAGTGTTCCTCCAGGTCTCGAATCTCCGTCCGCTGACGTTTATCAGGAGCTTCTCGTCGTCCGCTTTGCGACGATCCTTGGGTATCGGCGGCGGTGGCAGTGGGTGCGTGGCAATCGGCACCCAGCCGATCGCCGCGGCCCTCGCGAACGGCAGCCACGCTGCCACCGAGGCCATGCTGGACGGTGGAATTTTACGACGCCGCTCGTCGAAATCTCACCGACCAGAATTCCTCGAGCCTCGCGCGCGCGAACACTCGGGCTGACTCGGCACTTTGACCAATCGACTTAAAAAAAACAAAACAAAGTTTCAAAATAGGGAAAAAAACGAAAACTAAAACTCGTAAAACGTCCTATGATCGGATCCTAATATCCCGGCGCTAGGAGCGTCCTCATTGGCGGATCCCTAACCAAGCACATTGTCGAAATCCTCTTGTTCCGCGTTCTGTCTCCACGTTCGTTCCTCTTCGTCGCGGCTATTAACTGGACGGGCACCGGTTGATCATCCCCCGGCAGTGAATCGCCGCCGACTCGCGTGTCGACGACGCGATGGAGGATGCCGACGACGCCAGTCCTATCACCGGTACGTTGCTCCAAACGTCGTACATCTCAGTGGGACCTGACCGCTCTCCTCGTCACCGTTCGTCATTCTCTCTCCTCATCATACGGCTCTCTCGGTTTTCCTTCTCGCGCACGCACTCTCTCTCTCTCTCTCTCTCTACGAATTCACCCTCTTTGCTACATTCTCGGTTAGCCGCTCGTACGCGCGAATTCTTGAGAGCCGCTGGCACAACACCTCGCCCACGTAAACGTCATACCGAGCTGGCCAAGCTTGGCAGACAGGTGGAACGGCTAGAGAGAGAAAGACGAGTTTTCTCTCCCTCCCTCTTCGGCGTGAACACTCTCGGGAACGGGAGGAAAACCGGGTGCGCGAGGACGAGTCGATTTTGGTCACGCGCGCACGTTATACTCCTCTCGGCTCGGAGATAGAGAGAGAGAGCACTAAACCGACACGTACACACGAAACATCGTCGCGCACATCCACCTGAGGGGGGTAGGAGGAGGAGCGCGTCTGCTGGGAGCTATCCTCTTCTACTTCTTCCTACCCTCGCTGTCTCTCCCTCTCTTCACTCCTACTCTCCCTCTCTTTCTCTCTCTCTCTCTCTCTTCTCTTCAGCAGTCACGAAGACGAGGTTCTAGAGTGGTTACGACCCCTTTGGGGAACGGGGTCTACGAGAAGCGCAAGAAAAAAAAACAACGAAAGTAAAAGAAAAATAATCCAAAGCGCGCACAAGGAGCCACGATCTCGTATCGGTATTATTAATAGTCAGTTCCGACGGCTGCTACCGGTCTCTGCGTCTCGTGGATCCTCCTCGCACAACACCTGGTCACTCGGTTCTCACACCTCTCTCCGACGAGTCTCTCCCTCTCTCTCCCTCTATCTCTGTCTCTCCTCCTGGCGTTTCACCAGCGCGCTCTTCGGGGACGTAGGGGTCCTTGTCGACCCGCGCGTTGGCAGCTCGCGACTGGCGCGCGCCTCGAGCCTACCCGAGGTAGGGGAACACCTCCTCCAGGAGCCAGTGAGCGCAACGATATGCGTCTGCGTGAGCGCGCTCTCTTTTGTCGTCTCTCTCTCTCTCTCGGTCTTTCTCGGTGCGGTAGGCGCGCGCTGCTTCTCTATATTCACGAGGCCGGGCCAAAAGAGTACTTCTGTCTCTCCCTCTCTCCCTCTCCTTCTCGTTCTCTCTCTCGGTCTCTTGCGATACGCGCAACGCGTACGCACCCGACGTGCGGCACACACGTTAGTCGGCCGGAGCCAAAGCGGTTACCTAGCCAAGCTCCAAATTGATTTTTACGGCTACAGCACCAGCGCCGGCGGCGGCTCCGTGCGCGCGCGCGCGCGCGCGTTTCTATATACTTGCAGTGGGAGCGAGAGAAGGAGAAAGAGAGAGAGAGAGAGAGAGAGAGAGAGAGAGAGATAACGAGCGTCGGTGGCGACGCTACTCGGCGTCCCAAAGCGGCAACCTTTACCCGTTGCCCGGGCAACCCCTCAACTGTGACGTCATACGCGACCCTCCTACTTCCACTCCTACTCCTCCTCTCGTAGCTTTGTACTCCCGGCACCGCTACCGTCGTCGTCGTCCGTCGTCGACGACGTCGTCATCGTCGTCGTTGTGACCCTCCCAGTGCCGTATCGCTCGGGTGACTAGCCTACCATTGACTCTCTTCACTGATTTTTCTTCTTTTCTTTTTACATCGTCATATCTTCGCTATTGGAACTCCAATCCGCTAGAGAGGTTACTGGAATATTGATGAAAGGTCGATTTGTTACATTTCTTTACAGCAATTTTCTTGCTTATATTTTTGTTGTATACCTTGTTTATCGTAATCAATATAAGTATGTAACTTTTCTGTAGATATGTAGTATTTCTTCTTGAATAATTCAATGTAATAGAAACTTGAAAAGTAATCGTTAGCAATTTTCAGTACGCATGGATGCTCCGACGTAGAGCTGAAAATCAATGCAATTCTATGAACCAAAGAATACTGATATTGAAAATCTGAATAAAAACATATAAGCGATACACTACAAAATCGGTAGAAACGAAAATTGCGCAGGAGGTGCTCAAAGACAATTTTCATTTCTGTGTTGGGAAATCCCAGCCCTTGTAAATTAATGCAAACCCGATCCTCGAGGTCGATCCGGCATTGTCGGTGTACGTGGAGGATCTAGCGAGCGAGGTGCTGAGCAGAGGGTGGAAGAGAAAAGGCTAGAGAGAGCCAGAGGAAGAGAGGGAGCTGGGAAAATTACGGCGAGATTCGCGGATACTCGCGCACGGTTGATCCGAGACAACGCCGTCAGGTAAATTTGCCTCGCTAATGAACGCGCTAAAGAGAGAGGAAAAGAGCGAGAGAGAGAGAGAGAGAGAGAGAGAATGTGCAACCTCAAAATGTAAGTGCACACGGCTCTCCAAGCAGCTCGCCGGTAACGCAACCCTCTCCCGTTTCTCTCCCTCTTCTCACCCTCCATAAAACGAAAGAGGAGGATCAGGAGAAGGAAGAGTAGGAGAAAAAGAGGGAAAGAGAGTGTCACCGAATCGTTACGCGCGAACACGCTGATCTCTCCTTTTTTTTCGAAAGAAAACGATCCTACCGACAAAAAGAGCCGTAATCGTCGCGAGGAGAATTACAGGAGGGCGAGGACGGCTCGTGATCGAAATGAAAATTTTGCCGTAAAAATTCGCGTCGTTACTCGAGAGGGGGATGAGAGGGGAGGGGATAGAAATTACGATTTCACGCTCGAGACTCGAATCGCGTGGCGAAGAAACGGCGCCGGATTAATAGCCGAAAGAGCTTTAGCTCTGGATTGAAAAAGAAACGAGAGAGAAGTAAAGGAGGGAGTAAAAAAAAACAGTTGGGGATTTTTAACGAAGGCTCGACCGGCGACAGTGTGCAATTACCGAGTACTTCGTGGCAACGTGGCCCAAGGCGTGACCTTATTTCCGTCCTGATACCGTCTCGACTCGCGTTTCTCTTAATTTTTTCTCCGACAATCCTCGACCAGTGAAAGCCCGCTCCGTATACGAAAAACTCCTCCCACTCACCTGAAAAATCGAAATCAATAACACAAGGTGAACGAAAAATAAAAAATGTGAAGAGCGCGACGGGAGAAACGATTCCCTCTGTATGAAATCAAAATTTTTTCGGAATAATGTTGTAGTAATAGTACAAATTATAAATTTTATCGTTTATACCGTATTATATTTTGCGATATGTATGAATAATTGATTAAAGTTAAATAATATAAAACCTTTTTCTAACTCATTGTCGTTAAGTTCATCATTTAGTTTTGAAATGCTTTAAGTAAGACTTAAGTAAGTCTTCGGTAGTATAGTGGTCAGTATCCCCGCCTGTCACGCGGGAGACCGGGGTTCGATTCCCCGCCGGAGAGTTTTTTTTTTTCTTTTGCCTACGGTATATTCGAGCGAGAACACTCAGGAACGCGGAAAACTCAGTCGGAATGGTGCACCACTCGACTGTTCGCAGGCAAAAGAAAAAAAAACTCTCCGGCGGGGAATCGAACCCCGGTCTCCCGCGTGACAGGCGGGGATACTGACCACTATACTACCGAAGACTTACTTAAGTCTCACTTAAAGTATTTCAAAACTCAATTTAGAATTATATGAATTTAATCAATTATTCATAGATATTGTAAAATATAATTTTTACTAGAACGGAAGTGAAAAAGTGCTTTTGCATCCGCACGTTCTGATTTAAATTATTTTAACTCTAATTTGATTGGCAAGCAAAAACTTTTTTCTTCACTAAGATATTTCAAACTAGAAACTATGAAATAGAGTGATACATCGCATCAAAAATAAGAGAAGCTGCATGAGATAGCCTAATAAAACGCAAAAATTCTGGAGAACTATTTTACAAGCAATGATGCGTTCAAAACAAGTACATTTTGAGAAATGATACAATTCACTTTAAATGAAAAATTACGTAACAGTAAAACAAAAATCATTTTAACATTGAAATTTTCTCATTTAAGAAATTATTTAACGTCCTATCGCACAGCGACTGCAATCTCTACAGAGGATGGATTACAACGTGTACAACTGTGTGTGAGCAAGCACTAATAATTTTACATCCAATCGATAAACACCGGTTGGTATATTATTTATAGACGATACGTGTGTATATCGAGAATGAAGCGGACAGTGATAGGATAGCGGGACCTGGATCGGTCGGTGTATCAAAAAATAGAACGCCGTCGAGTTGTTTTTTTTTTTTTTCTTTGTTCTTAAATTGTACATATAAAGACGATTTTTATTAATTTTTTTTTATTATTTTTTATCTTTTTTAAATACTTCTTGGACACCGATACTTTGTTGCGTTTTTTTTTATTTACCATCTTCGACTGTCTCGTCAAAATCATCGCCTCTCATCGATTTTCGTTCTCGTTTCATCTCCAATACTTTCCGCTCATTTTTTTGATCGCTTCGCATATAGTCGTAGTGTAACGTCGAACAGTGCGCGACGAATTTACGATCGCGATTGAGAGCGATTTTCAATCTTGTTCGCTAATGCATTCAAGCGAGATCGTTGCGCACAATCGTAAATTAGACCACCTAACGCACGGTTCGACGATACTTACATTGTTTATATGATCCTATTGCAAATATAAAAGAATGAAATTTGCGCTTCGATCGAGTTTTTTTTTCGATTTGGAGCGCTACAAATATGGATATTAAAACCGAAGACAGGACCTGCCATCACCCTTTGCTCATTTTCTCACTCTCACGCAATCGAGCACTCGCACACATTACCATTCTCTTGTCATCGCGTGAGCACAATGCTCTTCGCAATCATATACATACATGTACATAAAAAAACGGAGCCGGAAAATAATGAGATCGGTTTTAATCAAATTCCCGTCCGTCGTCGATCGTGACGAATTACATTAAAACGAGTATTCCGTCGCACGCTGCGTGGGCGATCGAAGACGCGTCGTGTTTTCAATTGCAAGCCACAATAAACGTTTATTTTCGTTTGAGTATATACACATCTAGAAGCATACCGTTTTATCTTTTAGCAAGTATAAACGTGGAAGTGATCGTTCATTTTCGTCATCGACGCCTCGTTTTTCATTTTTCTCTCAGTCGTAAAAGTCCCGCGGACTTTCATCGACATCGACGACGATTTTTCGACCGATTTTTTTTTTTCGTACATTACACACTTGTATAAATAGCAGTATAAAGCCTACTTTGGGCATCGCTCTTCTGGAGCGAACATTTTTGGTCTTTCGATTATGTTTTTTTTTTTTTTTTTATCATTATTATTCCCCCCATTTTTTTATCGTCGGTACTACAAAAAATTTCAAGTAAAAAAATATTGTCGTGTTGATCGTTACTCTTTTTTTTTCATCTTGTCATTTTGCTTATTGCCATTTTTGTTTGTTCTCTTTTTTTAAACACCAGTTTTCGTTTTATCATTATAAAAACGCGACTGGACAAATTCCGAATGGAATTGAGGTGTATATGAAAAACGAATAGATAAATAAATAGCGTTGCTTTGTGTATCACGGATTAGTAATACATATACATATATCGGGAGCGAAAACATTCTATATATATAAAAAAATGCAAAAACTATGAACGGTACAAGTACGGTCGACGCTTACATTACAAAAACCATTATTACAGTAACACCGAAATTGTGCGAAATACTCGACAGATTTCGCCTAATGAAGCTTTTGAAGTTCTATATCGCAGGGACATTATACAGAACTCGATTTCACGTTCTCGCGCTCGTCACGCTCGGGGTCTTCGATCGTCCATTGTAAAAAGAAATGAATGGAAACAGGAATGAGAAAGAATTGTGTGAGCGCACGATCGACGAATGCATCGAAAAAGATCAAAGACGGGATAGAAAAAGATGGTGCGAACTAAGCAAAAATTTTCGTTCAATTATAAAAAAAAAAAAAAAACAAGAGACAATCTCTTTATCGTTACGAAAGGGTCGAACAGTGCGAGGCATCTTTTCATTCAACCTATTATTTAAAAATACTGTGATGTCGCGGGACCGCAGTTTTGAAAACAAGTTCTCGCGGTCGTCAGGTACGTCAATGACGTAAAAAATAAAATCTCTCCGTTTTGGAAATAGGAGAGGATATATAAGAGAGGAAAAATAGTAGAACGATGAAGCAACGTAAGAAAGAGGAAGCGAATAAATAATCGATAGGTTCAAGCGTCGATGATTATGGCATTCTACTGGTAATAAATTAAAAATGAGAAAGAGAGAGAGACAGAGAGACAGAGAGAGAGAGGGAAGAAATTTATACAAGTTAATATGACACATATTTTGTACGACAAACTATTTTCGCCTGGCACTGTGCAGCCCTCATTTTTTAAAACTCGATACGCGCATATACAGACGATTCAATACGCATTTGCACTCTCTCCTCTCGTACGTCGTTTACGCACATCACGTATATCCTCCCGCTCTCACGATGAGATAACGCTGTTCGCAGCTAGAAGCGGAAACCTCTCCTTTTCACGTCGTTTAAGAAATTCGCGAAGAAACGTAACGTTTCATTCGGCGTCGTTCATCGCCCTCGTCGTCGTCGTCGCAAGTATAAAATTTTTTTTTTCCTCGTAATTTCGCACAAATTAGAAATCTTATTACGGCTATGACTATCACTAAACGTTAAGATCTACTGTGTTCGAATTTTTTTTTTTTTGCTATCCTCAAGTCACCCTTCATCCAACATCGTTCTCTCTGTATGAAACTCACAATTCGTTTGATCACTGATAAAAGATTCCTTACATCTCCGTCGGACGGACCTCACGCGGTTCGGGAGATTACTAAGATTAGTTATCAGTTGGTGAGTATCGTTAACTTGGAAATCGTGTAATGCGACTCTAGACCGACTAACTTTAATCGAAAGAATTTGGAAACGAGGCCACGCGACGGAGACGCGACACACGCAAATTTCACTTCATTTTTTCAATATATAAAAAACACATCGTTACGGTTACCACAGATAATAAATCTTTGACAAAATTGTTATCGCCGCGACGATCTCTCCTGATATCACGAAATTTACTGAATAAGCGCAAAATTACTCTAGAAACTTTTATGTTTTTCGCTTTTTTTTGCGTTTTGTCTTTTTTTTCATATCGCGTTGCTCGTCATGTACAGCGTTTGAACTGAGTACTATTATAACGAGGACAGGATTCGGCCATTTACACATTATATATATATAATATTTATATCTGTATACCGTATGCAGTATACTTATGTATAATGAATATTTACAAAAACCGTTACATGTATAAACGACGACATTTATAAATGCGTAATTTTTCGTTTTCTAATTGATAGACATACGCTCTCTCTCTCTCTCTCTCTCTCTCTCTCTCTCTCTCTCTCTCTCGTTCTCTCTTCCTTTCACTCTCTCTCTCTCTCCCTTTTTTTGTCGCGAGATTTCGAGGCTCTCAAAACGTGGCATTAGATAACTCCGAGCAGCTATGATAAAATTTTCCTTTTTTTTTCTTCTTTTTTTACGCTTTAATCTCTCTCTTTATTAACCGTTAAAACGTATTGCACGGCGAGACTTTAATAAAGAAAAATAATACGAAACTAAACAGATTAAATAATAATCGTGCGAGAGTCTTAGGCATTTTCATGATACGCAGATGGTGGGAAGAAATATCAACCGGGATTCAAAGAGGACAAGTCAGAGAGTTTTGTCCAACGGTGCTATACAACTATAATACATTCGTACATTAGCGGAGCTCGTACTATAAAAAGACAATTAAAAAAATAATAATAAAAAATAATTTCCTCGATGAATAACAGAGACATTTGATTCCGCGTTATCACAGGTAACGATAATTCAATATTCCCCTTTAAGCTTTCGCTTGTGCAGTTAAAGTCGATGTTTGTGTGTGTCATTTCATGTTACAGCATTATACAATTATGTACGTACGAATGTATAAAACTTGAAATACGGTTAAACAGGAATGTACGATCCGTTGTCCTATGTCGAATGTTTTTCCTTCTAAAAACACATGGATCATGGAAATACTTAGTAAGTACGACAACGTATTTTCAAAAATGCGCTCGCAAAGTCGAGGGCACATTGTCAAAAGATCTAACGCCATAAGAGACGCACTTTACAGGAATGTCTTTCAATACAATTCAGATTAAAATTCTTGCACAATAGTAATCGTAACACACATCAAATTTATATAATATATTCATTATAGCATATCTATAAACCCTGCTCCTATTGACTCGGACAGACTTCGAACACCGATTATGAATCGGTAAAAATCATTTGTTTCGATAGTAATTAATTAGTGCCAACAAGTTATTAAATAAGCTCTCTAGTTTTACCGTCAAAATCTATGTACATACAATATTTACTATTCGCATTTAAAAAAATAAATGATAATGATAGTCATGCATAATGCTAAAAATTTTCTTAATCCAACTAGTTGAAATTTATTTACGTTCGGAGTTTCCGAAATCTGTCTGAAATCAGTATTCCAGTATTTTGGTTTACTACTTCGTCCATCGTTTTATCTCAAACCATGAAATTCTGTAACTACATGTAACGTTTTTCGTTTCATTTTTTACTATTTGAATCGGTGTATTATTTAAAGTGCATTTTAAATCATAATTATTCCTACTAAAAAGTTTTATCGGTTCAGCTATCAAATTCTTATTTCATAGAGAATAAAATCCTGAATTGTCATCAAATATATTCTTAAATTATTACCACAGTTTGGATAATCGAGCATCGAAACTGTTAGAATTCTGATTTCTTAACTATCTACGTCACTCTGATCGAGGACATGAATTAGTTGTATGACGATTGCGATCATTTGTTTTTAAAACGTCATGCATCATTTGTATAAAAAATTATTTCTGATAATAAAAACACGATTAATGAAAGCAAGTGAAAAAAGCAACATCCATTTTTGCTACGACTATTTAGCTAGTGTCAAATATCGAGTCTTATCTCTAGAACATTATAAATACGTCGCTCTGAATACATCCAACATGATACATACATATTCTTATGACACTTGGATTGACTTTATTACTCGTATCGTTATCCGACCTGTAAACAGCTATTTTAGGACCATTGATTGATCTCGCGCCGCCCTGTCGTGTTTTACGATATATTCATAAAATAATACTTAAAATATTTTGTTCGGTACCTCGTGTCATGTATAGACTATATTAATCATACTCTGATTAATACTAGGGCCAAAGGAATTGCATAAATTGTAATTAGACCAATCAATGTATGAAATCGTAAGAGAAACAGTCTACGAATTTCCAAAATGTTATTTCACCTTCAAAGAAACTCGTGAAATGTCGATTCTGTTTTACTCTCATAAATGATAATAATTTTAACTCACTGTTTGCAACTATTCATCATTTTGACTACACCATTACTATAGCTTCTTCACCGCAGAATAAGAAGGGATATTGATCAATCATAGTTTGAACAACGTCCTCTAAGTATGGCCTCATGGCTTCGAATCTGCCAAGATCATTAAACTCTATGGGTAATAATGTAGGCCACCAGCAGATAGCCAAATTCTTACTATCCATGCTATTAAGTTTACAGTTTTCAGCAACTCTGAAAAAAAAGATTATATTAATTTAAATAAAAAATAGTAAACGTATTACCTTAGAAATGAAAAAACTTACTTTACAAAATGTTTAAAAATAAACTTAAGAACATCAAAGTTAACTGGGTTTAATTTGTTGAGCATCAAACGCAGCGCTAATAGCCTGCAACTCCGATCTGGAATTAAAAAGTAATGTCTATAGTGTTCTACTCTGCATAACATTCCATTACAGATCCAACTTAATAGGCGTGAGAAAAGCAAAAATGAGAAAAAAAAGTACTAACCTTCCATATTCATACAAGTTGCCGACATTGGTTTACTGATACCACGTGCACCTAATTAAGTATAAAAATAAATAATAACACAGTCGTCCCATATGCATATTACATAGACAAAACCACATTGCTCGCAAAAATAAGGTGGCATATTAATATATATATATAGATATATCTATATATACATATACATAAATATATATGTATATATAATTATATTTAGATCAAAATATACTGCATAATACATACACCAGTTTATATCAAACTCACCCGATATGTCTTCGAGCTCACTCATGCGCTCCTTGTCAATAAGCGGCGGTAGCCTCTTGGAAAAGAAATCTTTTAAAGCGGTCGCAACGGCATTTACAGGGATATCCAAAGAATGTATATCCACATTGCCATCTGATAACAGAATTTAGTATTTAAAAAAAAACTTTTACAAGAAAATAAAATATCAAGTTATAAGTTTAACCTTCTTCGAACTTTTGGAAAAGTAACTCCACGTGAGCTCGATTTCCCGGAACCCTATAAATTCCTTCGGAATCTAATCCCTCGTCCTCAATAAATCGTACACACTTCTCAAGAAATAGTGGTATCCGGTTCGTTTCACTTTGAGCAAAATCTTCAATCAACGGTTGCTGTGGCGTTTGACCTGCAGTTGCACCACCACTAGACCCCTTCCCCTGCTTCGTTTTTTCCTGTTTCTTCTTCTCCCTTTCTTTTTCCTTCTCTGCGTGTTTTTTCAATTTTTCCTCTTTCTGTCTACGCTTTTCTAATTTTTCATCTTCTTTAGCTTTCTGTTTATCTTTTTTTCTGGTTAATTTATCACTGTCTTTTCCTTTACCCAATATTCCGAACTGAAATTTGTATTTAGTTAAATCACATGATTTTGCCTCTTTAAAATGATGAAAGAACATGGTAAAATTCTTACACTAGGAGAATTTATTTCTCTAGGTGATGAAACGTCCAAACTTGATTCGTCATCAGGCATTGTTCCAAAACTATTCTCTCCCCGAGGTTTACCTATATAAGCAAATTTTTTCATTAATTTTAATTCATTCTATCTTAAAGAGAATAAAATTTGTTCAAACTTACAAGTAGCGCTAAAATTATCTTGAGGTAAATGCTTGATATTGAACGGATGCTGCAAAGTTGCTGCTAAATGCTGTTGTGGTATGGAATTTCCAAATCTCTTTCTTAAACTAGCGGCAGCGTGTTTGTATTGCTTGGCTCTAGCTCGTGACGCGTGCTCTGGATCACTCGACTCCGATGAATCTGATGTTTCACTCGACACTGTTATGATATATTCGATGTGATGATTTGCGAAAAGAAATTTAATTCTTCACGTCCTCATCAGAAAAAAATGAAAAAGTAAAGATTCATACCTCTCTCTGCGGGATCCATTCTCCAGGTTTTGTCCTCTTTCATATTGAAATTCAAGCCCACGATACCGTCGCCACTTCCCATACTCGCTAACGAAGGTACTTTAGGTGTTGCGACTGGAATCGCTGTGCGCTTTTTACGTATTCTTTTGTGTGTTGATGGTTTTTTATTGCATTTACCTAAGACATCAACTACCCGTTGTCTCTCTAAAGAACTCCATTCAGAGTCGGAATCGCTATAAGCTGTAACAATAAATTCTCGTAATTTAATTTATCAACGAAAATGAAAATTCTGGTAGTTATATGGCTTACCTTTCTCGCGCCTATGACGTAACTTAGATTTATTATTTGAGATCGAATCTTGCACCAATGTATACATATAATCGCCATCATAAGGTGAATATACTCTGGGCACCATATCTTTCACCTGCGCATATTCTGATCCTAAGTCCACCATTTCTGGCGTTGCAAGAGGTGCGTGCCCCATTGTCATTCTATGACCATGATCGTCCTTGTCACCTACTGTCATCCTAGCTATCGCGTCAGTCACGTTAGAAAAGTCTTTCAAGTTTATCTTTCCCGGTTGTTTCAATGTTTGACTATTGCCTTTCGGCCTTGGTTTTGTTTGAGATATATGTCGACGGCCGGTGGTGAATGCTCGATGCGAGTAACTATTTACTCCATCTTGATGCATGAAAGTATCTTTGACCCAACCTAGAAATACAAAATTGCATATTTAATAAAATTCTAGCGACGAGAACCATTCATTCGAAAATAAAACTCACCAGACAATTTTGACGCGATATCTCCGGACTTCATCATATCCCTTTCTCGTTCTTCTCGATAAAAATCGACCTGACTATAAATATCGCTATCGTCGCTAGGCGTAGCACGGTTATCGGCAAATTGTTCATTCAAACCTGTATCTCCAAGATCGCCATCCGGTGTGAGCTGTTCATAGGATTCTGATCCGCTTCTGAAAGTTACAGACATACTACTTCACATTAGACTTTTGGGTCATAAATATTTTTTGATAAATAAAATATTCTAAAAATATGATCTCAGTTATAAATGCGATCATATTACTTACCCATCGTCTGGAGTTTGTAAATGATAACTCTCGTGACGTGGTGGAGGCATGGGATGCAAAGCGGAATATTCCAACGTGCCTTCTCCACTATCGTTCAAGTTGCCCGGTTCTTCCATGTTAAACGCTTGTTCGATTTCCGGCTTCTTCTCCCAAACTTCTTTGAAAAATGGTGTATAAAATGCAGCTGAAAATATACAAATTATTGAAAATGAAACAATCATTAAACATTTAAATATTTCTTAAACTATCAGCCTAAGCAATTCGAAAAAAAAGAAAGAAAAAAAAATACTTTTTTGTTGGCAACTTGATGCAGATGTCATGAAGTGAGCTTGTAATCTGTCTGCAGTTGCGTTTCCTTCAGTTATAAGTAAATGACTCAAATCGTTACTGAAGAAAGCATTTGCACCTCCAGTATCAGTCACAGCCATTATTTGAATGGGTAAATTTGGTATATTCATGGAAAATGCACTAAAAAACACAAATATAAAGTTATTTTCGTGTTGCAAAATTATACATTTGGCGTTTCACGATACTCACTTGAGAGTAGCTAGAGAAGCTTTTCTCTTTGTGGAATATACTAATATAAAACCATGCACCAATTCATCTCTAAATGCATTTGCTCCATGAAAACTCGATATTATCACTTCTACCCTCCGTTTAGATTCACCTAAGAACGTTTCAAGAACGATAGATCTATCTCCACTTAAGAAGCAACACTGATGACTTAAAAGAGGTCCCAAAACATTTTCCACGGAATATGGATCACCACAAAACATACACATTATTATTCTGAAATAGAATGAATAATTAACCATTCGTTTGAATTATATTATTTTATTTTAATTACATACCTTATATCAGGTTCTAAACATTCGATAACACTTTGATAGATATTCAAAAATCCAGCGCGATGGTTTATCGATTGAATTAATTGCTGTAAAGCTTCTTTAACTAATGGAGTTGGAAACCTCTTATCCTGCTCTAAATCCTCAACTGCTACATCGATGAAAGGACATTGTAAACTGTCCGCAAGATTTTGGCCTTCCTCCCGAAGTCTTATAGCTTCAACTTCATCAATATTGCATTCGGGTACGAACATAATGACGATTGGTAATCCTTGAAATGGTAATCTATCTTCTTGTTCTAAATTAGATAACAGTGTCTTCTCTAAAGATGAACGAATATACTCGAAAGAATCCTCATTCGAATAAATACAAAATGAACCTATAGAAAGAATATAACTGAATAAATTCAAGACTGTCAACAAAAATTCTTAAAACGGATATCGAATTATTACCGTGTGGCATAAAATCAGACGTAGTGAATGAATTATGTGGTAACCCAACATCGCCGTCTATTATTCTGTATCCAAGAACGTAGAGCTGACAATCGATTTCCACTTCATCATCCTCAGTTTGAGCTCTTATTTCTCGCGCGAATTCTTCGCCGAGACCGTTACTTCCAAGTATAACCAAGTTCAATTGATTATTTTCAGACGTTAATTGCCATTGGCTGCTATGATTCCATGATGATGGTCGATGAGCTTTAGTTCCGAGTATTCTTTCAATAAGAGCATCCATACAATTTGGATAAGCTGGACAGTGCTCTCTTATCGGACAATGCACAAAACCCAAATGTTGGAATAGCATTAATTTTCTATCTTGATCCAATCTATCCAGTGCTTTATATCTATAAAAATTCATCATCAACAATGAAAATTATTAATTTGTAAATTTGAGCTTCATTAATAATCTCATTACCTAAAATCATCTAATAAAGCATCCGTAATTTCTTTTATGTCATCCTGAGTTATAGTTCCTGAAGGAGCAATACTTTTGAAATGGTAAAACAAATCAGCATGTTCCAAGAGTAGTTCCTGATAAAAAATATATTATTGTTATTTTTCGTATTAAAAATATGTAATGATAAACAAGAAAAATTATTTACTTGGAAATTGTGTTTAGCTTTCTCTATAATTTCTTTCTGGTGCTGATCATAAATTTCTTGACAATCATGATGGGACAGAGCTTCAAAACACTCTCTACCCATGAAAAGTACTCTAACTTCAGATAAATGCTTGCCTGGTGTAACATATCCTGTTTCTTCTAATAACTGTTTAAACTGTTTTTTCCATCTATCAAGAAAAATTTTTTTGGTCAAGATTTCAGTTCACATTTATATTAATACTATGCCATGAAAAATTATAGAAGCAGAAACATGCAATTTTACCTTTTTGGGAGTCTGCAGAAAGTAACGCCACCCAAAATAAAGCAAAGCGTTAGTGAATCATTAGAATTATTTTCTATTTTCTAATTATACGAATGCCGAGACTATATTCCATTCTATTCAAGTGTTATTAAACAATTTTTGCTGTATACTCACTCTAATCGCCGTTGTTCCTGCTGCAATGCATTTATGTGATTTTTAAATACTGTTTCAGCGTCAGATGTTTCAAGAACGTCATATGGTATTTTCGAAGTATTATTTTCACCGAAATCGTAATCAATCCACGGCATATCTTCTGGACATTCATAAAAATATTGATCAAAGTCTGGATGTTCTTTGATATATCGTTGAACAGTAGACCAGTCCCTGGTAAGATTTTTCATTAGTTATATTTTATTTACACAACAAACTATTTTGCATTTACTTACTCATTAATGAGATTTGAGATATCGGGACATATCTCATGAAGAATATCGGGCAACATATCTAAGTAACCTTGGATTTTTTTTGCAACTTGTTCGTCTTTCAACTTTTTAATATGTCGCCTAAATAGTCTTTGTGTAGCGTCAATACCAAATAACTCCACAAAAGTCGAAAATTCTTTATGCTGAGCTAATTTTTTAGACACCTGAGACCACAACGATCGATAATCGACGACGTGTATTCGAATTAATCGTTGCAGTGATTCAGTAGACGCGTCTAATAAATCTTTTCTTGCTCTAGCAGCTTCGGTAAATGGTATCACTTTGCTGCGTAGTTTTGATTTGTCAATCATCTGAGCTAGTACCATGAATGCTAAATCAATATTAATGTTCTCATGCGCTGAAGTTTCAACCAATGTAATTGAGCCTTTGTATTCTTTACGCATTACCAATTTCTCGGCTTCTTTAATGTACTGATCGCTACCGTCGTCATTCTTTGTCGTCACTAAGACTATGGGTTTCTTTGTTTTCATTAAGTTATTGAGTATATTTGCAACATATTCTACTTGTTTTTCGATTGGCCTATTTGGTACCATACTAACATCAAAAACACACAAAAAACCATCGATATTTAATTTTCCATCTGGCAAAACTTTCTGTTCGTATTCTTTCTCAATACCCAGTTGATTTTTACATATGTACATTAATTTTTCGGCGCTGGTGATTTTTGTAGCTGCACATCTCTTAGCATAGGGTTCCATCTTACCACCTTTAAAAGGTTGAAAAGATGCATCATCTATGAACTCTGTATGTTCGATTACTTGAAACTGAAATTCTGTTCCATCTTCAGCAGTTTTTATAACTTCACCCCAGTACAGAAAATGATCATTATTGACAACTCTGCCGCTAAAATCAGACTGGAACAAAAATTTGAGTAAAAGAAAATTATTATGAATATTATTTGATTATAAAATCATAAAATTACCTGCGATAAGACAGAGATATGGTCCACACTGTAATCATCGCTCAAGGAACGCATAAATCGATTACATAGACAGGACTTTCCTACTCCAACTTGGCCCTTGTCTTTTTCAGTGCCTGACAAGCCCACAACAGCAATATTGATACTTTTAAGATTATCACTTTTTCTCGCCATGGTAAAGGCTCTAATAATTGTGCGATTGTTAAGCGTGAATTAAATTCAAATAATTATATCGCTAATTATTGTTATTATTGTTGTCTTTATTGTAATTACTATTATTACTATTTTTATTATTTAAGACATGATTAAATCCATTAGCAATCATTGTGTCCTCATTTTTTTCTTTATATGTAAAGCTATTAAAAACTTCTAGTCATGCCTTTGGTCATTATATTAGGTCTATGAATTCGTGTAAAAACCAATATGACTTCACTTTGGTAACATTTCTGATCAACACATTAAATTTAATAATTTATGCTTTTATATTTGACATTGAAAAATTTCATCACAAGATTCGAGTCAACTTCTGAGTGTCAATAATATATGTACAATTTCCTCTTTTAGCGACATCTGCCAATATTTACATTAACGCTTATTTATCTGCAATTTTTATAATATTTTTGTAAAATAGACAGAGTCAGTTATAAGCTGATGAGATTAATATCGCAATATTATTTAATAAATTTAATTTCTGAATTGTATTTATAGTTTAGCACAGATGTGAGCAACAGTTCTTTGGAATGGCACTGCTTATCTGTAATAAGTAAAAATAATATGGTTAACACTAAGACATAAAATAAAATTTTAATTTTAAGTTGCAAATTTAAACTAAATTAGTGATAATTAAATAATCAGAATGTGAATCACAAATATTCTGTTAATTTAATTTAAGTATACTATGCTTATTTCATTAGTATATCATTCAACAAAAAAATTGTACGTTTTTTTCCAATGAAAAATATAAGGTATATTATTAATTTTTTAAAAAGTAAATTTGATATATTAATTGCATTCACATATAAGCTCTAATGCCGAAATAGTCAATACTATACCGTCCACTTGGTGGAAAAAAAATCGATAAAAAATATCATAAAAAATTGTTTTTCGAAATATATGTGAAACAATAAGAAATCTACATCTTAAACTATCGCAAGTAACAATGCGATTTGTCACGTGTATACTTGTATTCTATTGAATCGAACGCTAGTCGAGATTAAAACTGACGTATAACATACGGGTAATTCTAACGCGCGATACCTTGATGCAAGTGCGATAAACGGAAGAAAATGAATCACGCACATTCAGCATTACTCGATATACAAATGACAGCGAATAGATCAATATGCAATGCACACGCGAGCACTTAGGGTAGCGAGTTTTGGTAAGAGACGGTAGGATACAATTTTGGGTAAGAAAAGGGGAAACATCGGAGCAGCAAATTCGATTGAAAATTTGTCATAAAACAAGAAATAGAATAGTAGAAACGCAGTCGTATTTTTTTATCGATTTAAAATACAACGAAGAACAATACCTTAATTTACGATGCTACCTGCACAAGGACGAGTATGGATATTAATTCCGGCGACGTAACTGATAAACCAACCGGCCGTCTCACACGATGCTTTGTATTATCCGATCGATTTTGTTTTCTCGTTCTTTCACAATAATCCACGCTTTAATGTCCCTGACTACACTTATTTTCACGTTTTTTAACACCCTCACCGAAAACCCCCAACTGAAAAAATGTCTAAACTCGTAACGGCAAAACGTAGAACCCCAAGTATGTAAATAACTTCACGTCAAACATCGAGTATTGCCCCGTAAAGGAGCCATCTTTGTGGGTGGGCACGGGGTTTATGCACGGAGCTGGATATTTTCATAAAAGATCGTACGAGCACTCGTAGTACAGATTCAGGACCGTACCAAATCTTGATACGGCAAAAGTAAAGGTGTGACCATTTTTTTAATTCAAAATTTTTACTTTACCAGTAAAGTACCAAAACATCATATATCTGAATATTAGCTTCCGACGTATTCTTGTACCTTGAGTTGTCGAATTGAATGTTGCTAAAAATGATAACTAATTATTTCGTTTCTTTTATCGAATTAAGCAATTGTCGTGCGGTGCAGAAACTGACTCTATTTTTGATACATCCCTGTATAGTACCAGCGCTATTTAGATAGACGTAGAATACGTTTGAACTAAACATCTATACCACTGCAATTCGTAAAAAGAATTAAAAATTTATTACTATTCAACATAATACTGCTTATTTCCAGAAAACAAATTATACAAATAACGTAATTATTTTGAAATTATTGATATCCCGTCGCTTGATTCTCAAAAGTAAATTAAGTTTTCGGACAAAAACTCCCGCATAAATTTATTTTATATTAAAACCGCGCTATCGTGATTATCAAAATATCATTCCTAGTTTAATGTTCGTTGGACGCTGACTTCTATGAATTAAAATATATTTCTTCCAATTAAATGAAATACTAGCCAAACGTATTAAGACGCATGCGTATGCATTTGGGATTGGCGGTAATTTTAAATAAAAATGTTCGAATGAGTTACGGGCATTTTTAAATAATATTATTAAGTCTATAATTATAAATGAACTTGAGTACAGATGTACTAATGTTGTAAGTCATTGTCTTAATCAGAAAAATTGAGAAAGTAATATACACATGCTTCTAAGTATGCTTGTATGCATTCTAGAGCTACATGCACAAAAAATTTGTACGCGCTAGTCAAATGACTCTCCCTTTTCCCCCCATATAGCTACTCATTGGTTTTTTTCGCAAAAACCATTTTTCAACCTAAAAAATGTTTACAAAATATGCTTATTTCTGTATTAGGAAATAATAAATAATATCATTTTTATACTCACATTCGACTATTGTATAAAAATTATATTGAATGAAATTAATCGGATTAAAACAATCCAACATTGAAAATTACTCATATGAAGGATTATAGATAAACACGTATTTGATACCTGTGGCGCGAAGTCCGACCGGCAACAAACGTACAGAATCAATCAGTTCTCAAGGAAAAGAACTGTATTTAAAATAATATTTTTACTTTAACAACGCTTGTCGAATGTCGTATTTCAAGATTTCAAGAGTTTTATTTTGTAAACGTGTTTAAATAGTATAATCATGGCAGATGTTAATATATTTGTAAGTAATAAAACTAAGTTTATAACCTCTAAAGTAATGTAAGCGATTTCGCAAAATTTAATTTATATGGTTTTGTTTCGTTAATTATTTTTTTATTTCTTTAGGGAATACCGGACGATGTTTGCAAAAAAGCCGGTATCGCTGCCAAATGGACAAATCCAAGTAGAATTGGTATTCATGCATACAAACACATTGATTCTGAAACGATAGGTTAGATTATAGTTATTTTTAATTTTCAAACAATTGGTCTTTTATTAACAAACGAACAATTTTTCTAGACACTAAAAGTGATTTTGCACCATGCGAAGCAAAAGTACATTTTTTGCAGCCGGAAGTAATTCTTTTTTCCAATCCATTGCGAAAATTGGTCAATGAAAGCAATGGCATTTTTCTATCTATACAAAATCCACAATTACTCCACTCGAAGGAGGCTCTACCAAAGTTGCTTCAGTGCAGTAAAGAATACAGATCAATTTTAATTGCCTGCGTTGAAAGTCTTCAAGATATTGCTGAAAAAGCACTGCCAAAAGTGAAATCTATTGTAGAAAATTATTTAACTATTTTTTATAATATTGAATGTATTTGGCATTTAACAGAAATTTTATATGTTAATGAATTACCAGGTAGATCATTTATTCTCTAATATTGTTTTTGGAAATCAAATTTAACCTAATTAAGTTTCAGGAGACATTGTGCTTCCTCAACTAATAGACTGGATAAGATTCCACTTTCCATCCAGAGAATTGATGGCCATAAAAATATTATCACAAAAAACGTTGGGTGCTGATTTAGAAAATTTGAATTACTGGGAAGCTGTAATAGGTTGTGCTTTACATGGAAAGACAAACATGGTGTGCAGTCTATTACAAATGCATAGCAAGGCAGACAGTGCCGCTTTTGTAACTGCTGAAAACTTATTGAAAACTATGACAGTTTATGACTTATACAGTGGATGTTCAATAAACGAATTTACAATTCGTTGGAAACAATGGCAATTAGGCCTTCTTTCACAAATAGATAGTAAAATCTTTTCAGTAGATCCCAACTTAGAAATGTTGATGAAGGTAATTATTCTTCATTATATCTACTCGATTGACAAATTGTTTCTTAAATTAGGAACATCAAATTAGTCCTAAAATATGCATAATATTTTAAAGCTAGTATCAGGGGATGAAACAGTACTATGGGAATTCTCAAAATACACAGAAGCTTGGTATGAGTTACTGGCTGCCAAATTATTTTACTCTGTTCCTTGCTGTAAGCACTATGAACTTTCGCGATATGCGAACAGTATCGCTGAGAAATGGCATGCTAGTAAACATACGGATGAAGTAATTCTCGCTTTAATGGAAAATGACTTGCCTCTTGTCGTCAACAAAATTCAATTCATGAATGACAATGGATGGTTCGCTTGTCATTTGATCGATTTATTATACAAATGTGGACGTCTTAACGCCGTAGATAGATATCAAAAAAAGTACGGAACACGCAATAAATAGATTATTAATGTATTCGTAATTTCATTGATAAATGAACGCTTTTATTTCAGCCTGAGTGCTCAACTTCGAGAATCCCTCGTACTGGATTACGGTAGTACATTAATGGGACATCATTCTTTATGGCAATGTGGTGCTAGTTACTTGATGCATTGTCCAGAAGATGGATTAGCTAGATTAGAAGTTCTTCTGCAAATACTACCAATGAAAACAGAAGCAAAAATAAATAAAATTATCGATCTTGCTAACGAAAAAAATTTGAAACCAATAGGTAAATTATTATAATCATTCTTTAATTATATATATACTCAATTTTCGACATTCTTTCCAGTTGCCAGTATTTGTAAAATACAAGGTTTGAAATGCATTCAACGCAAGAGACTCGGCAATGCATTAACTTGGGCTTTGAGAGCCGAAGACGGCGAGTTCATAACTCATATCGCTGATTTATTTCTTAAGAATTACGCGGAGAATGGTCGACTCGAGTGTCGTGATTTACTCGAAAATTTAGGTTCGTGTATGCTCGCAAGCGAAAGACTGACTTTTTTGGGAAAGTACTGCGAATTTCATCAAATGTATGGAATTGGAGAATTCAAAGAGGCAGCCAGCTTGTTGATATCACTTTTAGTTTCTGATTTGACGCCAAAATAGTGAGTTATTTATAAGGCAGAATAAAACAAAGAAATTTCGGTTTTTAATATAAAAATTTAACAATTGCAGTTTCTGGAAAATCCTTTTAAAAGACGCGATCCCGCTCTTAGAAGCTCAAGAAGTCATTCTGTCTTCAGGTGACACGTACGAGTTACTACGTTGCGTGGAAGTACACGGTAGTGATGAAAATTTCAAAGATAGCATTGAAATATTCCGTTTAGCGGCAGCGCGAAATTTATCGCGATCTCTGATGTTAGAGGGATGTCAAAATGAATAATAAAAATCCAGTAATGTAATTATTTAAGATTTGTACAAATACACGTTTCTAAAAAATAGCTTTATATATATAGTTTGGTCACTTTCCCCTCTTCTCTGTATAGATATAACCACAATTTGTACCATATGACCGTAATATGTCGGGTACTATAGTGTGTACGCACATTTACAAAAATGGCGACGTTATAAACTCACTCATGTGGCTCGGGTTTAAAGTGTCTCTCGGCTTTTATACTTTACTCAAGAAATTTGTTGATATAACCTATTGACAATTTGAGATTTTCGTATCTATCAAAATGATACAAATTTAATATTTCAGTGAGTGTTATTTTACTTCTATGTATACATTCGTTTTTCATAGACAGAAGCCTTATGTCAATTCATGACGTTTGACAGTTTTATTAGATTTTCAAATATCATTAATGACTTGAATTAATAAATGAAAAATATTAACAATGAATGATTAGACTGTATAATAATTAATTCAAATGAAAATAACAAGTGGGTTGACATAACAAGTTAACATTAAGAATTATTCTGTAAATAATTAATGTACAGCACTAAAATAATTGCACATAATATATTTATTTATTAATATTAGTGTACATTATAATATAAGAATCTTCGAACATCCAATTTTTCGACCAACCTAAATCTGTTTAAAATAATATTTTTGTAATAAATAGTTACCATGGAGGATTACACTCCAATTGAAGAAGACTTTCCTGGGAGACTTCTCCATCAAGCAGCTTTATGGGACAATGCCGAACTCCTTGAAGATTTACTTAAAGGAGAACATGCACTGTATATAAATAGTCAAGATTCCTGGGGTAGAACACCATTACATGCTGCTGCAATAACAGAAAATTCACGTTGCCTTGATATTTTACTCAAGGCTAATGCCGATGTGAACATACCCTGTGGCCCCAGGGGTCATTGTCGAACGATACTTCACATTTGTGCAGAGCATGGTCATGAGAAAAACATAGAACGTTTGTTACAGTCCAATCCAAATTTGAAACTCAAAGATGCTAACGAAGAGACAGCATTGGACATTGCTGAAAAATGTAAACACGAGACTTGTATTAATTTATTCAAATTGGCAGCAGAGAAGTACGAGTTGGCTATGTTAGCCAGTCACGCTTCTTTAAGAGCAGCTTGTATGCAAGGTGATATTTTAGCTGTTAGAAACATAGTTCAAAGTATTCCAAATGATTTGGAAAGTATAGTTAATATGGCTCCGAATGGAGCTAATACTCTATTATTTATAATGTGTGAAATGGGTCATAAAGATATAGTCAAGTTACTCCTAGATAGTGGAGCAGATTGTAGAAGTCATCCAGTAACCAAATATTGTCCATTATATATTGCTTGTTACAATGGTAAATTAGAAATCGCCGAATTATTATTGCGTTATTTCCCAAAGCAAGTACAATCTGCTACTGTTGAGAGATGGTTACCAATTCACGCAGCTACCATAAATAATCATAGTGCAATCGTTGAATTATTGTTAAAATTCGATTATTCATCACAATTGCTACAAAAATTTCGAGATCTTACAGGCGAATTTGAATACGAAATGCCGTTTGATATTAATTCTCAAGACATTACTGGACAGAGTATTTTGTATATATCTAGTATGCTAGGTAACATAAAAATAGTTGAATTTTTACTTAACTATAAAATTAAAGCGAAAAAGGTAAACGAAGACGATTCAACGAGTAATCAGGTGCTACCTGTCTCGAAGAGAAAAATTTCAAGTGGAATACAACGTTTGATGTCCTCGCTAAATTTTAGAACAAAGTCTAATGAAAAAAGAGAAGACAATATGATATGTCCATTACATTTAGATACTTACTGCAACAATAACACGGAAACTTGTTTACACGCAGCCGTTAAAGCGAGACAAACTGAGATCGTTACTGCACTACTCAATGCTGGTGCTAACCCTAATTTACCGATGAAAATGACTTGCGAACAAAATGATAATGACTTGAATTGCTCAACAGTATTGACTATAGCGTGTCAAAATCGCGATATAAAAATAGCTGACTTGTTATTAAAACACGGTGCTGTAGATAACGACTGCCAAGCTTTGAAAATCGCAGCGCAGAACAGAGATGAGCTCTTGACAGCGAAATTATTGTCTATCAAAGCTTACCCAGATTTGGAATACAGAATAAACAAGAAAGCGATGACGGACTGTTCGCAATCGTTACACTTTTCCGCGCTATCTTCGTTTGGAAACGTCACATATTCTTCTCTATTCCCAAATATACCTACGATGATCAACTGGCACGACCAGCAATGCAGATTGTCTCAAATCCGATCTCAATGGTTAATAGACGCGGTCTTACATGTCAACAAAAAGCTAAATGCCAAAAATAACGACCTGGTGTTATATGCAATCACGAGATTAGACATCTCGCACAATTCCATAACATCTGTACCGCCAATTGTCTTTTACCTGCAAAGTTTGAAATCGTTAAATATGGCGCAAAACAAAATAGACACACTGACAGCTGAACCAAAGAATCCTAAAGATAAATTGTGTCCTGTATTGGAGGAAATGTATCTTCAGGACAATCGCCTTGAGCAGCTACCGGAGTTCCTGATGCAATTACCAGCCTTAGAAATAATGGACGTTTCCAATAACAAATTACAGTCGTTGCCTGACAATTTATGGCGAGCACCGAAACTAAAAGAGCTCAACGCCTCGTTTAACCTTCTTCGTGATTTACCAACTCAGTCGTCACAAAACTCTGGTAAAAAAACACGGGAAGACTCGTTGAGCAACAGTCCGAGTACCCGCAGTTTAGTCTCACAGCTTGGAATGTGTCGTGACGATTCCCTCGAGTTCGAATCCTTTGCAAAAATAGCCAATGCTCAGATCGTTGAGATGCAACGACCGCACGTGTGGACAGGATCTGTACAGGTATCTGAAAAAATCGTGGATGACAGCGAAGGCGGCGCGAAATCCGTTCTGACAACTCTAAACCTCGCTCATAATCTCTTCACCAGCATTCCAGTAGCTTTGCCCTGTTTAGCCGTTAGTCTAGTCAGGCTGAACATGGCCTACAACTCGTTGAGATCCATGAGTCACATAACATCCTATCCGGCGAGTTTGAAGCAGCTAGATCTTTCCAATAATCAGATAACCTGTTGGCCTAGTCTGCCACAGGTCGACGCCGTAGCGGATTCTACTGAGCAAGCCAGCACTGCTTGTTACTGTCCATCCACCAACATCCAATCGCCGATAGTTCCTAACAATCGTCAGACGGCCACTTCGTTGAGAGATATCGTTCTGCTCTCGGTCTGCACACACAGACGTCACCTACGGTTAGAAAATCTACGTACACTGATACTTGCCAATAATTTACTCACCAGAATCCAGCTGACATCTATGGACGACGGTGAGTTCCCCAACCTGGAAGAAGAAAACGTTGATAGAGATTCGAAAAATGCTTATTCAGGCTCGAAACTAACCTTGCTATTTCCTAATGTGAGTATGCTTGACGTTAGTAACAATTTATTGAAAGAAATACCTCAAAATATCTACGAGCTTGGCAACTTGTCCGTTCTAAACATCAGTGGCAACGCAGAAATCACAGAACTCCCTCCACAGATGGGTTTGTTGTCTCGATTGTGGAATCTCAATACTCAGGGTTGCAAATTACAGGAACCATTAAAGTCCATGATCGAGTCTAAAAAATACAAAACGATGGATGTGATTGGCTATTTGAAATCAATACTGGAGGACGCTAAGCCCTACGCCAGAATGAAGCTGATGATCGTCGGTATTCAGGGTATAGGTAAAACTAGTCTACTGGAACAATTGCGACAAGAAGGCGAAGTTCCGAATAAGAAGAAATCGTCCGAGCATTGGGCCAAGCGAATGGGCAATAAAAATATCAATACGAAGACAGCCAGAGGAACCACTATCTCTACTGTCGGTGTCGATATTGGTGACTGGGTTTACGAGAAAAAGGTCAGAGGCCAATCCTCGCATGGTTCGGTTTACTTCCGCACCTGGGATTTCGGTGGACAGCGCGAGTACTATGCTACTCATCAATACTTCTTGTCAAAGAGGAGTCTATATCTGGTAGTGTGGAAAATCACAGACGGTTTCAAAGGGGTGTCCGAGATATTTCAATGGTTGGTAAACATTCAAAGCAGAGCACCGAATGCACCAGTGATTATTGTCGGGACTCACTACGACGTATCCTACGATCACAGCGAAGCACTCCAACAGTACATTCGGGACAAATTCATCAACGTGGTGGACGCGGAAAAGTGTGGCCTCCCAAAGGTTATGGAGACCATCGAGGTCAGTAGTAAAACCAGGCACAACATAAAAATGCTCTGTAACTTGATCTACGACGTCGTGTTCAGTCTGAAATCGCCTGGCAGTAAGGAACTTCTGTTGGAACAGCGAGTTCCCGCGAGTTATTTAGCTTTGGAAGATATCGTCACGCAGTTGGCACACGATCGGAGACTCGCCGGCGCCGATCCTGTACTGAGAGCGGATCAGTATTACGCAGCCATCAACAATGAATTGCAAAAATTAAACAAATCGTTCCGCGATCCCGCTGAGATTCATCAGGCGACTCTGTTTCTTCATGAAAATGGTATAATTCTTCACTATGACGATGCTACTCTCAAAGATCTCTATTTCCTGGACCCACAGTGGCTATGCGATATGCTAGCTCACGTGGTAACTATAAGAGAAATCAATCCATTCGCTAGGACGGGTATAATGAAACTCGATGACATCCAACATGTGTTTAAATCTTCAACGATATCGTCTACGGATACTCAGGGGTATATCGTGAGTCTGTTGAACAAATTCGAGGTGGCCTTGACGTGGGACAGTCGTACATTACTTATACCGTCGTTGTTGCCTACAGAGGAGGATACTCTCAGAAACAACCAAACGGTGAAGGTACCTGTAAAGACCAGAGGTTGGCACGTGAGACCGAAAAAAATCAACCCACCGACGTTCTCATACCTTACCAGTACGGGTGAGAGAGTGAGTTCGGAGAGCGTGCTGTCTTCGCGACCGCAACCTGATTGCTCGATGACTCGATTACTTCTCATGTCTTATTTTCCCAGCGGTTTCTGGTCGCGCCTGATCACGCGAATACTAGCCGACGACGCAATCGTTGAAATCGTATCGTCGTTCGTTACACCATTCAAGGATTTCATTGACGATAAAATATATGCCAGTTTACTCGACACCCAAGCCGAATGGATTCTGTGGCAAACCGGCATAGAATTGAAATACGCCGGTATCTCGTTACTGCGTCTGAAAGAAGTGAACTACAGTAACAAAAATTCGCCCCACGATTACAGACAGTTTAAATTCAAGCTGAAACAGGACGGTATATGGTGCACAATGGATATGAAGAATTCTGCTATTTTGGAAATTTATTTTCCATCCGATACTCTAGTCGTTAAACAACCGATCATGTCAGATTCGGTAGACGAAGAACCTATGGGCTATCAAGCGATCGTAGTCGAGCCCAAACCGGAAATAATGCCGCAATTGCTCGCTCTAATTGTCGACCATATTGACATTCTACTCGAGGATTGGTATCCAACATTAGGTACTCGATTTGTCCACACATCGGAAGGAAAGTTGCTGGTCACGAGACTAATCCCCTGTCCGCGTTGTCTCACAAGTAACGGGGAGGGTGACGACGTAAGCGACGACGATCGTTTAGTCGAGGAAGTACGTAAATTTCACCTGAACAAAGAGAGACAAAGTCAGGACAGTTACAAATCCGATGGGGATAGCGGTGTCGGTTACGATAGTCTGACTTCGAGCAGAATGCCATCGTTGGAGGGTCACCCAGATGTTTACAGACAAAATTCTCATTTGGAAGCTACTTTAGTCTACTCGTGGATGGTGGAGGAATGCGTCCTGGCAGCATATAGTAACAAACCCATCAGTTGTCCGAAACATTCGGATATTCCATTATCTCACATAGCTCCGGACATCATTTTCATGGACCTGGGAAGTAAACATTTGATAAAATCGGAAGACATAAAGCGAGGTAAATTGCTTGGCCGAGGGGCTTTTGGCTTCGTTTTTAAGGGTACCTGTCGCTTACCTGGGGCTTACACGAGAACAGACGTAGCGATCAAAATGTTACAACCCGTGCCTCCGGGTCCGAATTCCAAACAATCGGCGGTTCTAGCGTACAAGGCTGCGCAGAGCAAATGGGACAGAGATCCCCTTCAATACGCTTGCAAAGCTTACTGCACCGCTAGACAGGAGCTGAACATATTGATGACCTTGAGGCACGCGAATATCGTACCGCTAATTGGCATAGTAATTAGTCCGCTAGCCCTCGTGTTGGATTTAGCCCCGGAAGGTGCTTTAGACAATGTGTTGAAAAATTATAGGAGATCGGGTGCCAAATTAGATCCTTATACCTTGCAAGCTGTCATTCTCCAAGTTGCTAAAGCAATAGAGTATCTCCATCAGCAACACGTTATCTACAGAGATTTAAAATCTGAGAACGTCCTAGTGTGGCAGATGCCGTTACCATTTCAAGATCATCCGGAGCATCCTGTTCACGTTAAAGTAGCCGATTACGGTATATCGAGGCAGACATTACCGACCGGAGCCAAAGGATTCGGAGGTACCGAGGGGTTCATGGCACCCGAAATAATAAAATACAATGGTGAAGAAGAGTATACGGAGAAAGTCGACTCGTTCTCCTTTGGTATGTTCATCTATGAACTGATCACGCTGAGGCAGCCCTTCGAGGGTCACGAGGCGGTAAAAGAATGCATACTGGAAGGTGGAAGACCACCTCTATCTTACAGAGAAACTCTTCATCCATGTTACGCTCTGGATCTTATGGTGATCTGTTGGGCTCAAAACCCAAAAGATCGTCCGACGGCCAGTCAGATCGTTTCCATCGCTTCGGCTCCGGAATTCACTCATCTGATAGACGTCACGCTTCTAACAGAGCGGACGCAAGTTACAGCGATCACCACGATCGGGAGGATTATAGAAGAGAGCGTTAACGGCGACGAAATTTGGCTGGGTCACAACAACGGCGAAGTCGATATGTTGCTGGGCACGCAGAAGGGATTCCTGCAACACGTCAGAATTGAAACTCCTGTTATACCTTACGCCATGTGCGGGGTGGATGGTTATATCTGGATTGGAGATAACACAGGACAGATTCATGTCTATCTGGGGAACAACTTCGGCTGTGTAGCGAGCTACTACTTGGAACCAGATCACAGAAAAGAATCCAAGGTAATCGGATTGTTTTACTTGGAACAAATCAAGCATTTTGTTGTAGGTCTCCATAGCGGTAAAATATTCCTTCTGACGAATTCCTTCACACAAATGAAAAAGAACGAGATTATTAGCGAGGTACAAGATAATATAAAGAATTACTCACTAACTGCTATTTTCAAAAGAAAACGTATTCTGGAATTGTGGGTCGGTCAGAGTTTTGGAATGATCGCCATTTATATTCTGAAGGACAACAACTTGATCGATACAATCCGTGTTACCCACATGGAGGAAAGTGCTAGCAAGAATCTCTTCGCCACTTATTTAATAAGCGCTGAGAATTGCGTATTGTCGTATACGTACCCTGGCTGCATAGTCTATCAGTGGGATATCGATACTCGTCAAATTATAAATAAGCTCGACATGTCGAAATTGGTGCCCTGTTCCGAGAGCCTCAAATCAATATCCATCGAGGAGAATTTCACTACAGAGAAGTGTCAGATTACGGCGTTGGAGAGTTGCGCCAATCAATTGTACATCGGCACAACGTGGGGCTGCATTGTGGTAGCCGAATGCAATACTCTTAGACCCATCACGGTCTTCAGGCCCTTCGAGGGCAAGGTTTGTCAAATCATCTCATTGAAATCAGTTGAAAAAAAGAAGCTCGTACTTGCGACGGTTGGACAAGGCTATCGTAGTTTGATCTCTCGATACACTGACTTCGCCAATGACAGTTTGGAAGCTGAGGATTTGAGGCACAGTATGTACACATTACTGTGGCGTTCCGAACACTGGTCAGCAGCGTAAAATAATACTAATATTGATATTAGTCTTTCAATAATATCTAATTCGTCCATAATATAATGCATCAGGAATAAATTGTACCAAGACGAGGTCTTATCAGTCCTGCCTCATTTCCGAAAGAAAACTCATATGGAATTTGTACCTCTTATGAAGACCTCTGTCCAAAATATGGTGCTTTATAATAGACATAATAATTTCACTTTGACGGATTACGCAAGATATTTTTATCGTTTTTATGACTGATCAAAACCAACTCTCGTGTTGTAAATTCACTCAATGCTAAAAAAATATCTTAATTATTAACACTGTAGCATTTATACAAATATATCGGTAAGCGAATTAAACAATGAAAAGCTAGTGTGATCTCTAACAAAACGTAATTTAGGGTATAAAAAATATTGTGTTGTGATTAATTATAGATTATTATTTTCTAATGCATTGTAAGAGTCACAAAGAGTATAATATAATTTATAATGAGATTGATTGTGATATAAGAAATAATAGCTTTTGGTATTTTCTTTTTATTTTTAGCAACTGACTTTTTTTTATAAATTTAAAAAAAAAATCATTACTAAATTTATATATATGAAAACGGTCAAGGAGATTTAACATATTATTGAATTTTTACTAAATGGACGTATTAAGAAATATTCATGAAATATTGGAAATATGAATTACTGAGTTATACTTGGTAATTCGGCTTTCTGTTTAATATCCCATTTTACCATAGTATTCTGATCGTGAAATAAGAAGTAACCATGAAACAATTTTCCTTCTAACATATAAGGAAACCATATTGGATCATCCTGCCACATTTGTTGAAATGGAATACATTTAGTATCGTACCATTTTGGGCACATCTCTGTTAATTCATAATCGTAATAAGTTATAATGATTAATTTATAATACATACATGTAATATTTATTTTCTATTTACCTTCTGTTTCACGAATTTCTCCATCGTAATTGTAAGTTTCAAAAACATAAACTTTCATATGTTTATGTAACGAATCATTTTCAAATTCATATTCCAGGATTCCAATATTTTTCAAATTTTTGCTACATAGATCACTTTCTTCTTTCAATTCGCTGAAATAAATGAACTTGATTTTGATAAAGGTTTTTAGCATTAAATAATTATATATAATTATTAATTTATCTTTATGCTATTTGTGTTATAAATTATATTAAATTATTGCATATTTATTCATATTGCATCAGATACACAACACATGTGTATTAATGTCATGTACCTGTATGTACATATTGTTGACAGCAAACGTTGTGTATTATTTATTTAATTATCAACTGCATTGTACTATTAACAATATTGGGTATAAAGTATTGTTGAACATTGAATTACGTATTAATATGTGAATTACCGAGAAGCGGCTTGTAAAATCGTTTCTCCTGATTCGACCTTTCCACCAAAACCATTCCATTTTCCGGCACCAAATCCTCGCTTCTTTAATCCAAGCAATATTCTGGAAGGTTCTCTTACGAAAACTAGTGTCATCAATTTTTCAACAGACATTGTTATTTAATTAAGTACATAGAATTTTGAACATCTAATTTCGGTTACGAATCTTCCGATGTTTCATATTTCAATTGAATGAACTGCAACGTAAGTAGCCATACCAACTAAAAGAAAAAACGAAACTACTAAATTATCCCTAAATTTTATAAAGAGAAGGTGAATTCAAATTCTCAATCATTATATTAGATAACAGTTATTTAATATTCAAATTCTTATACTATTATTTAACAATAAGGATATAAATAAAATTTTATTTTATTCATTTTTGGTAAAAAGTTCTTGAATATTCAAACTTTGTTTAATTCTAGGTCTATTTTGTTCTTGATTCTTTTTCTTTTCTTGGAATTTTGGTCTATCAGAATTATATTTTTCTAATGCTTGAGTGTAAAGTTCAGGTTCCTGTATACCTTCCTATAAAAAAAATAAAAATTATTTCTTCCTTACAACTGTGATGTCTTAATAAAAAATATTTTTGTTATAAAAAATGCTTCACCTTTTCCAAATCATCATAAATTGAAAGAAACTTCCTAGTATCTGATTGTCGAATACTTCTTAAATTTGTTACTGTATACACATCATTATGGAATTTCCTGAAAACAAATCCTACAATTGAAGAATGAGATATACTAAGAGAGACACTGAATAATTTATACATACACTCTAACAAGGTCTTCTACATAAAAGATCGGTTTCACTGGAATTAGAGGTGTTTGTCTATCGAATCTTGGCTCATATTTTGGTGGAAATGCTTCATAGACATCTAACCATAATGGTTTATCAACTTGTTTCAGAGCTCCACCCTTCAAAAGAGATGTGACTCTGTGAAATTACAAAATTGACATTTTTAAATAAATTAAGAAATCTTAACCTTCATGATTTTTGAATAAAACATGATAATATTTCAAATTATCTACCTTGTATAAATGGTTCCAATACGTTCTAATCGACTTTGAGCCATAATTCTTTGAGTGTTACTTTCTTTGTCATGAAATAATTGATTATTTCATACAATCCGGAAACCGGATAAAGTAAATACAACCACAAGTTATGATACCGGAGGTTATGTCACGATTTCAAGCTCGCCATCTTGGTCCCACATCAGCTGATACTTCTATATCAAAGGTTATTTAAAAGTTTTGATGACAGTTCGTCGTGCAATAAGAAATAAATAATTATTTATTAAAACCAAACCAATTTATGTCTGAAATAATTTATGTAAAACAAAGTACTGTTACATAAGAAATTGTGTAAAAATTCTCACCATCTGTGATTAGTTTTGCAACAATATTATATAAAGTACATTCTTAAATTTGATTTAATTTTATTTTATTACATTATTCAGGTAATTAATAATACTAAAAAAAATTTGAATACTTACTCATTATGTGATAAATCGATATTTATCTATTGTAGATATACTTTTATTATTAACTGACGTTCTCTAAAAAATAACGTAAGTAGTTCATTAATGATTGAAAAACAATGGATGTGAGTACTGTATTTAAAGCATGCGTGAAGACTGTGAGTTTAAAAAATAAAGACTTGGGTATCACAGTTAATAATTCAAAGAATGTTTTGAGAAAAAGCAGAAGTAAAAGTGCTTTTTACATAAAAACTCAAGCTGTTGTTACTCAAGTTACAAAACTAAGAGATTTTTTACTGGAAAATCGGAAAGCTTATTTAAACTTTTCTCACTACCTTTCATCATCACCCCATATAACAGATTTAGATCGTGATGAGATTGATACTGGGGCACAGAAAATAATGAGTACTTGTTATCAACTCATCAAAGAGCTGAAAAGAGAAGTTGCCGAATTAGAAACATCTATGCAAAATATTGAACACAGAGAAATTATGTTGTTATTAATAGAAGAATATTTGAAGAATGTATGTAAAATTTATTCTGAGCAAAAAGCAATACGTGTTAAAAGAACTGTTGAATTGAGGAAAATATCTAAATTAGAAATAGATAAGCCAGTAGCTAATCTTTCTAAAAATGAATCAGTTAAATCAGACGAATCTCTCATAGAAAAAAATAACATTAACAAACCAATTGAATCTAACACATACAAGATCCAAGAAATAAATGGTGATATTAATATGTTAACTTATGAAGAAGAATTATCACCAGAAGATGCACAATTATTTGAATCTGAAAATGAACATTTATACAATGAACTTAATATGCTATCAGAAGAAGTCAAACAAATTGAGACTAAAGTTGTACATATAGCTGAATTACAAGAAGTATTTACAGAAAAAGTGCTGGACCAAGATAGAGATTTAGATCGTATAATAACAACAGTCGTTGGATCGACAGAAAATGTGAAGGAAGCTAATGAACAGATTCGTCAAGCAATTCAGAGGAATGCTGGACTCAGGGTTTGGATACTCTTTTTCCTTTTAGTTATGTCATTTTCATTATTATTCTTGGACTGGTATAATCCTTAGAATTTTTGAATGAGTTTTCTTCATAAAATGTTAATGGCATCCTCAGGGAAAATGTATATTAATATAAATATAAAAAAATAAAATTAATATGTACATATATCGGTATGTTACCGGTGAATGAAATTTGAAATATTAAGAGTAAAGCTGTGTTATCTTTCTGTACTTTATACTTTTTTTATAGAAGGTATTAAATAAAATGATTTTTATTAATATTATATATTTTTTATTTTGTAAAATAAAATACGACTATTTCAGAATGTTTGTAAAATATTTATCAAACATAGATTCATATCTTACACGTCTATAGCTTATCTATTTATACCTTATTGTATTTATACAAAATATTACAAAACATATACCATCGTTATATAGTGAATATAATAAAAAATAACATGTAGCGTGATTATGAAAATCACCAAAAACTGTTTTTTCTCCTATAAAAAATAGGAGTTCGTAATTGCATTATTAACTATTATATTAATTATTCTTATTAATCTTAACAGCGAAACTAAAATTTAACTTAAAAATTACCATACAGTTTGAAATAACTTTTAAATAACAAATTCAAGCTTTCTTGTAATTGTAACTGTAACAGGACTGAGTTTCATGAGGGCATATATCACCTTTTATCAAACATTGGATTAGCCATATAGTAGAAAGCACTGGTATTTGCAAATTATTAGCTTTCTTAACAACCCATGATGGACATCTACTATTAGCAAGGACAACAGCTCCATCAGCAAAACCTTCCATATTTTCTGAAATTGAAAGGTATTTTGCTATTAGTATTGTGTTATATGTGATAAATGAAAAAATAAATAATAATAGAAACTAACCTGCATTATCAACTAAAATAACTACAGCACCAGCATTTTCGCATATTTTTCGCCAGAATGATGCAAATTCTTTGTATGATGGCTCATTTGGTATCATGATAATTAGCGAAGTTAAAGGTTTCGTATTTCCTCTTTCAAAACTTTCAACGTAAGAACGTTTATCGTAACTCCAACCAGCTGGTAATCCATTTTCTGCTGGATTTACTAGTTTATTCTGTAAAATATATTCAACAGTGTTAATAATAATAAATACCCCCATTAAGTTATAGCAATACATACTTCTTGACAGCAACGGATAATCCATTTGTGATTAAATGCTGGTATACCAACTGATAAACATAGCAAACTTTTTGCTGTATTATTTGGAATATTTGTTATCAGTTTGGTATTTGGATACTCGTTTTCTGGAATTAAGTCAAATTTTTCATAAACAGTACCTCCTGCTTGTTTTATCTGACTTTCTAATCTTTCTCTCACAAAAGGTTTCTCCAACCATTCTTCCTCATTATCAGTTTCCAGTTCAGAGCAAGAATCCTTATTGTCACTTAGGTGTCTATCAATATCATCTAGTGATATACAGGTGAGGATGAACGACATACCTTTAAAAAAGTCAGAACCTACTGGAGGAATTGGTCCTAAAACCGTAGCTAAACGGTCTTCTTCGCTTTTATTTTTGCTTCGATTTGATGATCCTTTCATTCGATCTTTTGGGCCTTTAACGTATTGTTCGTTTGGAGTTCCTATTATCTCTGGATGAATGCCAATCAATGCGGTTTCATCCACAACTGAGGCAGCAGAGTCGCTAGTTTCTGTGAGGCCAGATATATGCTTGTTATCGTTAGAATTTTTTATACTTAAACCAGAACCTGAAGGCTCATTGAACGATTTCATTCTGCGCTTAGTTTTTGGAGTAGAAAATACTGGTGTCCCGATACGTTTTGATCGACGCTTACCCTCTATTATATTGTCCATAGTTACTTGACTTTGTTGTTTTGGTGTAGATAATAAATTCTGATTTTTTGCAATTTCTTCTCTTAGTAGATCCGCCTGATCGGACGATAAGAAAATATCGTTTAAACGAACTTCTAATTTCTCTTGATCGTCAGTTTCAACAATATAATGAACTTCTCCATCGATATTCTTAGTATCGGTAATAATACCACACGATCCGTAATCATTGTCTTGTGAGAAAGCGTATATTGATAATCCGACATTTAAAACTGGCGGTATCGGAACTATAAAATCTTCGATCAGCATTTTATTTTGCCCATCGTTAAAATGAACTTTATATTTAGTTTTTATTTTTTCAACGACTTTGCCAGGGTAGTAATTTTTGTCGGTCCATTTAGCAAATACTTCTTTTCCAACATACTGATCAACGTTATCTTCTAAAATTCCGATATTTTCAACATGATTAATTTTATGTTTACCGTCATTGTCTGTTGAATTTTTATAGTCAATTGTATCTATATTACTCAGAGCAGTGGAAGATTTTTTTCTACTCATTGTCGATTTATTTCGGGATCGTTTAACCCCTTTAGATTTTTTTCCTGTTTTAGGAGTTGACATTTCTATTTTGTCCGAAATCTCCGGCGTCGAAGCGTGTAACTGTTCATCTAATGGTTCATTATTCAAATCAATAGCATTTACTTCTGCATTCATGCAATTAAATAATTTGGTTATTACAAGATGATAGTTTTTCCATTCTCTACACAACTTCTCACAAGATTCATCAAATTTATCTAACTGTAAAATTTCTGTGGGTTTTTTGGCGTGTTTGGCAGGCCCATGGGGAAGAGAAAAATTTGAATCTTTGAGAGCCATTTTTGCTGCAAGAGAAGCTGCACTTGATGCAGAGCTGGAAGAGCTAATCGTAGAAGCAAGAGAGAATCTAGAGGGATTTAGAGTAAATGGATGCGGATTGCTAGTGACAGATCCTGGTGATGACTCTTTATTGTCATTACCAGAAATATCTGCCAAGGAAGCTGAAGTATCGCTATTTTTCTGTTTCACTGAAGATTCCAACTTGCTTTCGCAATGAGCTGAAATTATTTCTTTACTCACACAGTCTTTTGTAACTTCATCAACTTGTAACACACATTTCAATTTCACATAGAATCCAAATTCTTTTTCTACAGCAACAGATTTTATCATTGATGTGTCATCTGCAGCAAAACCATTGTTGTCTGGTGATTTATTCTTGCTAATGTCAGCTTCACAATCGCTTACACTTATTATGTTTAAGCTATCATTATCTTTAGAAGCAGGTATAACTTTATTTTCTATTGGAAGATTTTCAAGTTTTAAATTATTATTTAAACTTGTATTAGGATTATCCCCACTGTTGCTCGTCATACAATTAACATCAACATTTTCAGATTCATTATTACCATTCAATAAATGATCATCTTTGGTATTTTTTGTTGATTTACAATGAGAATCGTTACTATTATCGGTACTAAAACTGTTCTTATAGGTTTTGTTGATATTTGTACTATCTACATTAATTTCACTTTTCTCTGTACTATCTATAATCTCGTGAGAAGAATCTAATACTATTTTTTCACCATCTTCATCTATTTCTACAAATTCTTTTGGTTTTTTATTCTCTTTCAACATTACAGCATCATATATAACTTCGACACTCATACGAGAATTATTTGTACTTTTAGACTTAACAATTTTTTTTGTTTCATCTTCCACGACATTTAAATTTTCTATTTCTGCAATTTTGCTGTTTGAAGCATTTTCTTCACTCTTACAACATTCTATTGAATCTTGTTCAATGGAAGCATCTACTGTCTTCTTTTCCACAATATCAGTTGGTTTTGTATTGTTGTCAGTAGCAACATCAACCAATTGAGAAGACTCATTGTCAGTTTTATCTTCTTTCGATGTTTTTATACTAACATCAAGTCCAGAATCAATTGCCTCAGCCGAGGTATTATTTAAACATTTATCTTTAGAAAGATTACAGTCTTTCATGGAAACTTCATTTTCATTTTGACCATTTGTACTATTTTTTTCAACAACATCTACTTTTTTTTCTTCTTCAGATACTTCTGATTCTTTAGAAATTATGCTAGAGTCAATATTCTTTATAGAATCAACATCCATTGTGTCTTGAGTTTCTTCTATTATTTGTGAAGTCAAATCTCCCTTAGGATTTTCAGGTTCTACAAACTGAGTTTCGGAAACAATTACAGGATCTATTGCATTATCAACCTCAGTTTCATTTATTTTGTTTTCTGTTTCCTGTGATGAATTCAGGTCGTCAGAGCATGCGGGTAGAACTTTATCCTCGGTAGATAATTTTTGATATTTTGCTGATGGTCCATCTATAGAATCTGCTTTACGTTTCAAACTTATTTGATCAATTTCTTGTTTATCAGAAACATTATGGGTTGACATTATTGAAAATTCTTGAGTTGCTTCAATGACTTCTTTTTCATCATCAAGTAATTTATCGATAGACTGGTCTTTAGGTACTTCAATACTATTTTCTGTATTGTATAATTCAATATTAACAACATTTTTTATATCATCTTTATTCTCATTTTTAGAAGATACTTCTTCTGTAAGCATAGTTTGCTCTGGATCTTTCACTTCAGCTGAAATTGACTCTTGAGAACTTACATTTTTGATAATAACTTCTTTCGATACCTCTTCATCAACTTTATGTAAACCAGAAGGCATTTTATTAACATCTATACTATTATCTTCCATAACGAGCTCAAAATCTTGACTTTCGTTGATATTACTGTCATTAGTGTTTAAATCTAATTTTGGTTCAACCACCGAATCAGAATTCACATTTTGACTACAGGTGGAATGTTCAAGTTTCTCTGTATCCGACATTTTTGTAGCAAAAATTCAAATAAATGATATCTAGAATTCAAATACTTTATATTAGTATAAAAAATTTAATTCAAAAACACATGGAAAATAGTATTTAGAATTTCTATTTAATAATTATTTATTTAGTAACGTTAAATATTTCAAAAATAAAAGTCAGTAATTTCTCATAGCAATGTTTTATTACAATTAGTTGATGTTTTCGAAACATCGAAAATGCGCGGCAAAACTGCGTAACTATTAAGTATCAAAGATCGTTAGGGAAATTTATCTTCTATGTGTAGATGTAGAGAACAATGTTTTTCATAGTTATTAAAAATTTTTTATTCCTTCATTCGATATGACCGGTATAACAACAAGTAAATACTAAATATAAATCGACTAATAGTTAGACGCAAATTATACCGGCTTGCTTTGTTTAGAACGTTCTTAACCTCAACGGCATTTTTATCAGAATCGCGAGTGAGCCGAGATTTTTCTCCTCGCACGGAGAACTTTTCAAAGTGAACTTTATTTTGATAAAAAAAAAGCGTATTTGAAATTATTGAACAAATTATTACTTACAAAGTAATTTATGTATACAATGACCATATAAAAAGTATTAGAAACGTATAACATTAATTATCACCAACTCTGGTCTAGTATCCAGTTATGATATGCGAAATTTAATCTCGAGAATGAAACACATTCTTAATTCCACTACTTATGGATACTACGGATTACTGAAAAACATTATATGCACAATAGCAATGTTCGAAAAGCGTCCAGAAATCGAATGAGCCGTGAATTTTCAAAAATCATGCCAATCAAGTTCATCGCGAAATTTAATAAGCGCTTAATGTCGTCAAAGAGGTATCAACCAATAAGGTTTGACTATCGCGAAAGAATTGCCCGAATCACGCAATACGATTAGAGTAGAGTTTACGCCCGAATTTCAGTTTAAAGACAAAAAATACGTTTCGCATTTCAGTTCGCAAGATGTAATTCTAGTATCTCTACAATCCAGGGTACATATCCATATCCTTGCCTTACCTATGTCAACTCAACCCACGTAATTTAACGAGTCTTATATTAGGTATAATTGTATTTCTCGTAAAATCTTGATGTGACGTCAGAAGTTAAAAATTTCGCAATAATAAACTGGACTTTTTTGATAATTGAGCACTTTTTTAGTGAACGAGAAAAGATTAGTGAGTATTTAGATTGTTTTCAAATTGACGTTTCATTGGTGAAGTACCGAAATGATTTTGAATAACTTTTCGCACTTGTCAAAATTATTTGATTCATTGATTATTTATGAAAGTGATAATTTGTTATCCAAATATTTCACTTGTTAATTGTTAAATGTATAATGTAACATTTCTCTTTATAAAAATTTCATAACTGTCTAATGTAATTGATTTAAAAAGAAGAATGCTGAGTATGTATTCAATCTTCTTGAAATTCATTCTATGTTAGAAGTAATGGAGCGAAGTATTCATGAAATGCTAAAAGACGCACCATCTTTGAATGAAAGTGACAGTGCAGTGCATACAGGAACTCCACCTCCTCATGTTCCCAATAAGTGTGGAATAGATGGTCAGCCAAGACCAGCCACAATCAATTTGACACTTTCTGGTTCAGTTTCACAGAATTGTATGTAATTTTATTTTAAATGTGTAATAGTGAATATTTAATTACCAAATATTATTTTTAAGCTTTATCAAGTTCTCCAAAATCCCCAATGCAAAATGGAGATACGCAAACTACACGCACAACACAGAGTAAGATTGAAAGTATCAAAAATTGGAGTATTTCTACATACAAATGTACAAAACAGATCATGTATGAGAAATTGGGAAAAACATCCCGCACTGTAGATTCAGGTGATTATCATTCTCAATGATTCTTGTTCAAAATTTTAATTTGTTTTTCATCAAATTGTTTTTTTATATAGAACTCGAGACTCAGATAGAACTCTTAAGGGACACTCAAAAGAAGTATTGCAACATACTTAGATTATCAAGAACATTGGCTTGTTATTTTCATCATGTAGTTCAAACTCAACATGCTTTAGGAGAAGCATTTTCAGAATTAGCACAGAAATCTCCAGAATTGCAAGAGGAATTTTTATATAATTCTGAGACACAAAGAAATTTAACAAAGAATGGAGAAACACTTCTTGGGGCATTAAATTTCTTTGTTTCTTCAGTGAACACACTATGCAACAAAACTATTGAAGATACTTTACTTACTGTTCGTCAATATGAAACAGCAAGGTTAAAATTTACAATATGATATCTAATAATTATTCCACTATTAAATATCTCGTGATTTGTATTTAGCACATATCATTTTACAGGCTAGAATATGATGCATACAGAACAGAGCTTGAAGTTCTGGCACAAGCTTCTAAATCAGATGGTAGTAATGCAGCACGCCTAGAAGAAGCGCAAGCTAGTTATGAAGAACATAAACAGAACTTTGAAAAATTACGAGCTGATGTTTCAATTAAGCTAAAATTTCTGGATGAAAATAGGGTATACTATTCAAATTCATTTTTTGTCATTATGATTTATAATTAATATTTTTCTTCCAGATCAAAGTGATGCATAAGCAACTTTTATTATTCCACAATGCAGTATCTGCATACTTTTCAGGAAATCAATCAGCATTAGAAGCTACACTTAAACAATTTAACATCAAAGTCAAATCTCCCAATTCAACTTTACCATCATGGCTGGAACAGTAAAATCTTTGAAAACCAATAATAATACTTATTGATTTAAATTAGAAAACCCACCAAAATTTTATTGGATGTGAATCTAAAAGAGGTGATACTTAATTCAAATATTTTCATCAATTTGTGAGTTCCAAACTGCCAATTATTGCAACAGAAAAATTATGAACCTAACAATATGTGTCTCGATTATCTTTTATATAGTGCTGTATGAAAATAGTCAAATAAGGTGAATTTGAAATTGAATCACCTTATACTATCATTTGTTTACAAGAAGATTAATTTTGTTTGAAACAAAAATAATTCTAATGGAGATCGAACATAAAGTAATACTATTTATGAATATATTATGTATAATAATTTGATGTGTTGAACTATCTCAAGAGGCAATTCTATAGTAAAAAATTCATAACATTAAATTGAAATTGAATACTTGATATAGATTCAAAATACCAGAACTTATAAAATTACAAGCGCAATAGATGTTTAATTTTTATACTCAACTTAAGGTAAAAGTCCTGATGTAAATATACAAGTTGTTAGCTTTTGAACAATGAGGCTTATATTTGAAAAAATATATAGTATCCATACTGGACAATGCTTTTGTGTGATGTTCTAATAACTTTTAAGAAATGGAATTACTACACCTGTATTATTGTGAAATTGAGAACACAACTGTTGCATTAGGGTAGTGCTGTTACACAAATTGTAAATGACATTCCAAAGCTCTATTGCATTTTTAATTTTTGAGATAAAAATTAATTTATTAATGATATTTTAAGTGATAAAAAAGTCTGTGAGCATATCACATTTGTGTGGATGCGTGTTTGTGTGTGCACATATACGTGACATGACTAAAAAAAATATTGTGAGCTTTTCCATCCTTTTTTTATTCATTTACTAGTACTTATTTGACTTATTCCATGTATGTATTATTTTTAATTTATTTTTTTTTGTGCGTGTTAACTTTATTTTTTTTTAATATTTTGGCTTTTGAAAAGCCATAGCATAATCACTTAACTCTATTATATGTTGCAATAATAAGAATGCACTTTGATTGACATTGTAATTAAATAGAATAAAGAAATGAACGTCTAGTCACATATAAAAATAATATAAAGCTTCTTTAAAAACTATCTTTTTTATTTTTTACCTAAGAATTACCAATTATAATTGAAAATATCACTGATTATTAATGCAAAAACAGTAAAGGATTGTTATAAAATGCAAGAATACAAATAATTTGTTTAAGTTAATAACTAATTTTGCTATTAAAATATATTATACAGCTTTTATTATCCAGTATTATCAAGATTTTCCGCAATTTTCGTTTCATTTTCTGATTGTTGTTGATTTATACTAGCCTGAGTACTTTGAATATCTTCTATTCTCTTTTGAACCATTATTGGCTGTACTTCCATGAACACTTCCATAATTTTATGATTAGTATGAATATACTTCTCGGAACAATTTTGAATACATAATTCCTATAGAATAAAATTAATTTATTTCATACTTCTATAAATATCTTTTTATTCATAAGTTTTTACCTCTTCAGCTGTAACTTCTCTACTGTTTAATGTATTTACACATCTTCGAAAACAATTTTCTGATATTTGATTATAAAGAAGAAGAAAATCCTTAAACTGAGAAATTGATTTAAATTATTAAAATGATGTTAAAATGTTACAAATACTTGTATAACTATTATCATTACATTTCTCAGCTGTACAGCATCCATTTCTTATTGACCTATATTTACGTTTCTTGTAAGAAATAAAATATTTTAAAGATTGAATTGTTAAATTACATTATTTGTTAGCACGACATCGGCAGTGAAAGCACAATTTAATATAAATAATATTAAACACTGTATGAATGGTCACGTTGCTTAATTTCTCAGTACTATAACCTGTCATAACCTATTTTCTCTATGTGCTATGATAAACACAATAGTGATCTCTCAGATTACTCGCGGCAGTCGCGGCTCGTACGGATTTGAAAATGTGGAGTAGTTCACAACACAACGACATTTTGTTTCGAACATAACCGTTACCGGCTGCATATTTATATTCTGTAATCAGCTGGTGATAGATTGCCATTAAATTATACTAAACTTAAAATCATGGATACAGATTCCGACGATGAATGTTTTAGTTATGTAAATAGTGTTGCTCGATTAAAAAGTAATTTTTATGAATTATTATGGTTTTCTATTTTCACCTACTGAAATGTATCATTTTATCATTCTTATTTTCAGAATTGAAACAACGAAATTCGCTAAAATGTAAGGCAAAAGTAGAACAGGAGGAAAATTATGTAATTTTAGAAAATCCCTCAGTTGAACAAACTGTTTCAAATATTCCAACAAAAGAAACAAGAAAAAAAGCGCGAAGTACAAGGTCTACACATTCTCCAAAAAGTGTTCGTACATAAAATAATTATGATAGAAACAAATTGAATATTTTTTTAATTTTTATATATTTATCATTCTAGAAAGCAGCGAGTGATAACATTATAATTCTAGATGATTTTGATTATTCAGAGCAGAAACAACCAACTGCAAGTAGTTGTATTGTTGTTGATAGTGACAGTGATCGCGAAAATTCATATGATTCTACGCTAATTTCAGATGAAATAAATAACTCTGTGGATGACGACAACTATACAATTACTGTTAAAATATGGTGGCGCTCTTATAAAATTCATCGTCTAAGTTTGCAAAAGGTATAATGAATAACTTTTTTTTCTTATTATGAAAAACTAACAAATTAAATTTATTTTAGCATGAAAAATTCGAAAGGATATTCAAATATTTTGCAGATTTAGAAAAAGTTTCACTTCAAGAAATTATTATTACAAAAAAAAATATCAATATTAAACCTACTGATACACCTGCAAGTTTAAATCTATCTATTATTGATATTCTTGGTGAGAATTTAGAAATTATTTCTACTATAAATTGTTTTAACAGAATTTCACTTTTTATTTCTTCATTTCAGAGGGTGGTATAATAAATCCTATATTAATATCACATTCAGAACCAGGTGAATCTAATAAGGAAGATGAAAACGTTTGCAAAATCAAAATTCAAACAGGAGTGAAGGGAAAATGCATAGTCATACCTCTTAAGTTCGGTCAAACTATGGACACAATATTCGATAGCTGCGCTAAAGAATTTGAAGTACTGAAATCTAATATTAAATTGTACTTTGATGGTGATACAATTAACAAAGAAGATACTCCTGAGTCATTAGATTTAGAGGGCGAAGCTTGTTTTGATCTTCGTATAATAAAATAATATCATTCTTTGATATTTTAAAATAATTATTTACTAGGTATTTCATCAACATTTGTATAGATTATATCTCAATGAAAATTCATTGTATCTTTAGTCGTAAGTTAGATTTAATCTATTAAGACTGAAATCTCAATCATTAACCAAGTGAAAACAATACTTCCAATAAATTAAAGATTCAATTTTAGAAAAGCACGAGATTTAATTTCGAAATGAAAATATGACGTTACAAATTTGATTTTCATATTATATACAAATCTCCTTACTCTGGTTCAACTTATTTCATCCCTAGTCCATTTTCAATAATTCAAGGTCATGAATCTGTAAATAATAATAATATTTTTTAAATGTAAGCTAATATTACATAAAGTTAAATTAATTTATTTTATGCTGACCTCTTGTACTTTTTGCATTTCTTGAGTTAATAAATTATCCAATATTTCCTGAAACCTCTGCCTCAGTTTTACATTCTCTATATTTGCTATTTCTAATTCCTGTTGCTGTCTGCGTTGACGTAATTCATTCAATTCAGTATGTAGAGTAGCGAGTCGAGTTTGTAACGAATCTGTAATGTTATGAATAATATTGCATTACAGACATCATATAAACAAAAGCTGTGAAAAATGAATATTTAATTGAAAAATACCCTTCCAATCATCTTTTTCTTTTTCCATAGGAACATTTGTCAATTCTGTATAACTATCTCCACTGATAAATTCTGAATTATATGTCTCTTGTTTAGATTTCTTAATTACAGATTCATCCAATTGCTTTTCAGCTTGAGGAGTTTCATTATCATTTTCACTTTCATTATGGAACATTTCTTTACTAAATTCTACAAAACTATTGCTTGTAGTAGCAGCATTATTAGACCTTTCAGAAAAGTTTGCTGGCAAAGAGTTAGAATCCGAAACTCTACTGTCGGCAGAAAATCTGCTATTCTCTTCTAGTTCCATAACATTGATGTTGGGCTCTTCGTCATCTTCATCGCTATCGCTCACTGCTTCGCCGAATATATCATGTTCGGCTATAAGTGAAAATCAAACAAAATGGAATTCATAAGTAGTTATTCTCAATAAAGTATCACACTATTCGTTTTATATTTTACATACCAACGTCATGACTCTGAGAAGCACCTCCATCTATATTTTCTCTTTTGTTTTTCACAGTTCCCGAAGAGGACACTTTATTTGGCTTAGTTTGATCCTCATCTTCGCATATTACTTCCCATTTAATATCCACTGCTTCGTTATCGACTCTAAGCAATCGTTTTACTTCTTTTTCTATTTCTGGTGCCTCAACGTACTTTTTTTTTAATGTTTTTCTAAATCTTCTTCGTCTGACATTTTTAGTTGGAGGTGTGACTCCGTGTGGCCATAAAAATTTCTTATCCACTTTATTAGGGTCTTTTTTCTTTTGCCTAACTGGTGATTCATCGTCCGTTGTAGTATGGTCGTCTTCTTCTTTGCAAATTAACATTTGACAAATGTCTGCTGTTTTATAAAAACTCTTGTTGTCGATAGTTTTCAAAGATTCAACAATTGTCGGTAAATCAACTACCTAAAATCAACAGACATTAATGAATATAAGTTTTACTCTGACGAAATATTCATTTACAAAAAAATACCTTTGCATGTAATAGCCAGTGATCCAATCTAACCTCTCCATAACGCATGTCTGGCTCTATTTTTATACTCAATCTATCTTTGAGAGGCATACCTGACCGTAAAACTTCTTTGAGTACTCTAGACGGTTCCTAAATGAAAAATACGTCAATGACAGTGAATTAATCAATTCGACAAAGAATGAAGTAACAACTTACAGGCGGTAAACGCATAATGAATTGATTCTCCAGTTCAACTGGATCCGAACTCGTATTGCGATTCATATTTTTAATTTTTAATTCGTATTTCAAGCTTTATTATTATTGAATAAACTAGTTACTTGTTAGAAACCAATTTGTTTTAGTTATCGCGAACGCAACGTAGTGTTTTGACTGCCTATGAAGCATATGAAGTAATTGGTGACTAGCGGAGGAGGGGGGAGGGATTTCTCTATTTCGTTAACCTTCGGGTGAATTCGGAAACTTTCGGCTTGAAAGATGCGCATGCTAACTGCGCGCAAACAGCGGTAAAAATTGGAAAATTTATTGGGTTTAGACAAACATTTTAAAGGAAATAAGTACTGTACATGAAATTCAAGTAAAATAATACCATTTGTTATATAGGGTAAATGTCCCAATTGCTGCGGGTGTAGGTATTACTGCGGATTTTTC
>NCVS01000560.1:0-48032 GCA_003055095.1 Goniozus legneri | reverse complement strand
TATACTGCGAACAAGAATACTCGGATAAAAAATATTCTGTATTTTGGGTAGAAAAATACTTTTTTTCAGTGTGTACCATGTTTTTCACCCTCTGGGTGTGAAAATACATCTCGAGTAATTTTTGTATGTCGATATTCATATTTAATGAATAAAATTAAATTTTAGTATATATTAAAACGGATTCTAACGAAGATAGGACACTACGTGTAAACACACCAGCTGATCACTTACCTTAGGATGCCCTGCGCGCGTCGAAGTCCCCGGGTGTCCCTCTGCAACCGTGCGTTCGAATCTCCGCTCCTCTCGTTCACCAATGTTTACCCCTTCAGTTATTTCACTCACTGTATCACTTCTGTTTTCCATTTTATCGAATAAAAAATGTTACTTGAACCGAACAACAAATCCCGCACTAGTTGTTTTTTTTTTTTATAAATATCGACGAAAATTTTTTAGGCTCCTCGATGACAACTGCACTCGCTCGTTTCGGTCGATCGGAAATTAAAATTGAAATTTCTTGAACATTCGAGCCGGAAGGGTTGAGAGTTTATTTCATTGACGTTATCGTGCGCGCGTACGCGAGAAACACAACTTCCCGAGTTCGACATTCCAATTGTAGTCGATTATGTACACCTTCTCTCGTAGTCCACACCGATATAAACACTCTCAACAATGTTGAAGCGCACTCGGCCGATATCGATCGAATCGGTATCGTTTCACACTCGCGCAAAAACATCGAGCACACGCGTAATTTACAAACACAGATAGTCACGGCTTTTGAACTTGAATTTTTTTAAATATTTTTATTTAAAAAATCCACTGTGCGAATTGTTCGAAATTGGATGATTTTTGTCGTTGAGAAATTTGATTTTCGGAATGGTTCGATAAAAGTTCCTGGATGTCATTGAATAATTTCGCGAGCGCGAATAATTTGCGAAAAAGGGCGAGCACGATTCCGTTTTGCTCCGTCGCGTCGAAGCATCGGCGAATGACTGGGGTACGGAAGCTATTCGGGCGCCCTAGAGGTACGGGAGGCCTCGCAGAAAGTGCCCGAGAAGGGGAGGGGAGTATCTCTCGCTCTCTCCTTCTCTCTATCATTCTCTCTCTCTCTCTCTCTTCTCTCCTCTCGCGCTCGCTCGCTCTCTTTTTCTCGAGTTGGTCCCCTTTGGGTGTACCTCACCCAGCTGGAGCGCGCGGTGGCGCTCAATTGCAAACTGCGCAAGAGAGTCTCTTTGCAACACGCCAGGACCAGTTCGGTTGCTTCGATGCTCTCCGTGTTCCTCTCCGGTTATCTTTTTTGCTTTCTCTCTCTCAATCGCTCTCTTTTGCTACAGGATAGCTTTTGTTGGACTAATGACCAATTCTTTTTCAATTTCGAGTAATTATCACTGGCCTACGAAATTTTTACTCTTGTCGCGCGAGAACTATGTAATTGTGATAGATCTGTAGAAAGATAGCGGAACATACTAATCAAAAATTTCTTGTGATATTGGAAAGTATATTTTGATTAAATTTATACAAGAATACAGTTGAAATCTGTTCGGGTTATATATGCACACTTCTCTACACCACCGTATTCACAGCTTTGATGAATGCAAAAATCTTGAACTAATCGAATATAACTGAGACCTAATCGCATAAATTATATGACATGAAGGTAAACAAATATAAAACTAGAAAAAAAATCACTAAGTAGCTGGAAACTAAAAATGATAAAAAAAAAATAAATTTTGTGATGAAGAGATAAACACACTCAGAAATGACCACATGTGTGACAAAAACAGTGTTATTTTTGATTATTACTAATATAATATAGGAATATCTATTTCTTTATTAAAAAACAATTGATTCAAAAATCAACTATCATTCACGCAATCAACTGCTACCAAGATAGTTCTGTCATACTTTCTAATCGATGTTTTCAAAATTTTCAATATCTATTCTTCATAGCAATTCAAAATGATCCCGTAAACAACGCCAAACTGGATTTCATCACTTGAGAAAAATTCGTTTGGATAAAGCAGTTTTCACATAGATCATATATGGAAAAGGCTATTCCGATTGAGTATTCGATACAACGCGTTACTCGATTATTCTCGATATCGAATAATTTTTTTAAAATTATCCACTTGATGTTTATCGCGAGAAACTTCGACTGCAAATTTCATTGAAATGAATTGAGAACAACTAACATATAGATATATTTTTCACCATTTACTTGCGATTACATTAAGGAATTTCGTGTCTTTGATGAAAAATTAAATTTAATCATAATATTTGATAAGAAGAAAGCAATCAGATGTTAATTAACCTTCAGAACTTTCTATATTGTAAAAACAAATTTCATAATTCCTGCTGCATCAATAGTGGCCATAGATTCCCTATTTTTACGATTTATACTACCCCTAGAATAAACTAAATGACATTATAGTAAGAATCCGACGTCAATATCAATATGAATCTCAAATTGGCCATACAATTGGTACATCTATTTTATCTGTGCCATTTATTCATCGAAATGGCTTTAAAAACTTGTAAAACGAATAGAATCGTTTTAAAAATAACGATACGATCGGTGCGAATATCGGAACGTGTATCTGTATGTGTTAGAACTTTCTCTTCAAGATATCCCACTCGCGTCTCCGGCATCCCACCTCGGCTCACGACCGCAGCCACCAATAGCGGTCATCTAATTCTCAATCCACGTGCATAGAACGAAACACCCCGGCTAATCCCGTCGCGCGTATCGACCGACCTAGTATCGACCAATCCGGTAACTTCTAATGACGGCCCTCTAACGCTCGAGTGTAGCTCCACTGATACAGTACTATTCTTCTTGCGTTATCGTATCTATTTTTTACTTTTGCACTTTGTAAACTAAAAATTTCTCAAATAAAATTTTCTAAATTAAAGAAAAAAAAAAATTCTCGAGTTAGTAATATTACTCATTCTTTGTTTGTTGGTATTGTTCACTTCTATTAATGAAATGTAAAGTAAAATAGGAAGAAATTGTAACAGCAAATCAGAATTTTAGTATTTTGGAGTATGTTAAGTTGAAATGATATCAAGCTACTGTACGTTGTTTCTGTACATGCAATTTTACTGTTTGTTTTACTGTTCTTTCTTACTAATTGAAAGAAATTAAGGAAAGAAAGAATAGCGAATTGTTTTTTAATTGGTGAAATATTTCAAATATAAATATATTGACTCCATTTCATATACGTTCGATGAATATTTATAATCAATTGATTCGAATGAAGAAAAAGTATACCGCAACAGTTTAATATTAAACAGTACTACCTGATTACCAAAAACTTGTTTTTCAAAAGAAAGAGAATTACATATTTTTTCAATATAAGTTAATATATCGACCCCCTCAGTTGTCAAGCTTTAGTTTGGTCATTCGTCCGAGCTGGTAAACCAAGATCCCGGTATCGAGTCGAGAAGACGGTTATTCACCGAGAGATCGGATCGGAAAGAAAAATTCTTGCGGAAAGAAATCCTGGGCAACAAGAGGGTGGAGGTCTCCTTTTGTGCCATTCTCTCGCGTAATTTCGAGTACAATATTAATCGTGTCGCCGGTCCTACCAGATCTCCGTATAAATCACTTTAGCCGCGACGACAATGCGAGAGCGGGTAAGGAAGACGAGCAGGAAGGATGGGGGCATCGGAGGCTCTTCTTTTCACACCGCGCGCGCGCGCTACCCTTCCACTCGCGACGTGTGGACCCCCTGCGAAGTTGACCCACTGGCTAGAGCGAGATAGAGAGGGAGGGAGGGAGGGAGAGAGAGAGAGAGAGAGAAATCATCTGTCCGGTCCACTTGGCTACTTCACCCCCCTCCTGCCGTGAGAAACGAATTCCCGTTACGGAACCGAGTGCGTTGCACGCGAAAAATGTCCCAGTCGGGAAAATCATTTTCATCCCCCTATCCATTCGCTACCAGCTTTATGCAAATCTTCGTTTTTTCTCGCTCTTCCTCTCTCCTTCTCGTTCCACTTGCGTTGAGCCGCTCGTTTTTCATTGATATCCTGGGGCATAAGTCACCCGACCGTTGGCGAATTTTTCTCTTATCATTCGCTATTTAAGGCAGTAAATATACCGAGGAGTGGAATTAATTGGTGTTTAGGGTCTAAAGAAAATACAGTTGACGTATTGCGTACTTTTTATGTAGTACAGTGAGAAAAATTTGACTGAACCAACAAAATGTACATTACTATATTTTTAGAACAATATTTTAATTATTTGATAAAATAATCTTTCAATTTCAGATTTGTTGAATCAAGCAATATATTTTTTGCTCAAGATTCCTCTTCATCTTAAAAAATATTGTTTTGGCAAAGTAGAAATGCACATTTAGCTGGTTCAACAAAATTGTACATCATACTCAAATTGAATAATTTGAATAATTATGAATTTAAATCTACTAGAAATGAAAGAATTCTGACCACTCTATTGAAACAATACTTTGTACTACAACTATGTTGTATAACAAGTTCAGTTTTATGATATAAATACAAATGAAATTACTTAACAAGAGTGATTATAGATACTATTTAATATTAACTTAGTTCTTCGTGACAATCCTAAGAAGAATTTGTTCATAATAATCAATATTTTTTATTTTGGTACCATTCGATGCAAAATTATCTAAATAAAAAGTTATAAAAATTTAAAAAAATCGTAAAACAGTATATTGGAGCCACAAATTATTAGAGTTATAACAATTTTGCAGTGCCCATCCCATACAACAGCACCGAGTCGTTTCACATTCGTGCATGCACACCCCGTTGCTCCGCTAAACGTTATACGACTGGGTAATTTACGAGGTGCTGGCGAGGCACAGCATTAACTTGTTTACCGTTCGCTTGGTGCTTGCAAATTTCTTCCCTCTCTTCGTTCTTCCGAATCGACGTGCGATCTCGTAAATCAGGTTTCCGTGAAACAATGGGAGACTTTTTAAAAATCACATTTATATTTTTCTCGTCGAAACGTTTTTTCGCGAGCGGAACGTACGCGATTCGTCGAACGAGGCGAATATCGTATTTCCCTTATTAAGGTAACGAGATATCCGAGTTCGATGAGAATTTGTTTATAAATGTTCGAATCAGGGTGATATTATTTACGACCTGAGATTTCCCCGGTGATGAACTCGTTGGTATTTGCAAACCGGACACCCAGTAGACGAGCGTGTAAGAAGACCCCGTGTAATTCTTCTCTTCTCTTCGTCCCGCGTTCTCGCTTTTTGCCTATTTGCATATAGCTATACCTCGGTCTAAGAACCGAGCGAGTAGATGGAAGCTCTCTTCACTCCAGCCACTCTGCGGAGATTAAGCGCTCAAGATTTCGCCGCTCTCTCGCCACACTGGAAAAATCCGCCCAATCCGGAATATTTATGACGGCGTGGCCATTCATCGACGCCGGGATATTACAGAGATCCCAGAGATATCGTAAAATCTATTTATGAAAATACCTCCATTTTCTGTTTCCCTATTTTTTGCGATCGAAATGAAAATCTCTATAAATCTAATCTCGACACGGAGAAAAATATATTGGTATATTCTATTTTGAAAATAGAAAAACATTTTTAAATGTTCTTAAAACAAGTAAAAAAAGTTTCTTAAATCAAGTAAATTTTACTTTTGATTCAGTCATGCTACACTAAATGAACAAAGCGACTATCTCTAGTAATTTATTTTTATTTAGTATAATATATATCTTTGACTTGGAGTAAATTTTACTTTTAATAAATATTAATTAAAAATTGTGGTATTATCAATTCTGACCACCGGGAAATTAAATTCGAGAGCTAGTGAAACTTAAGGATCAAGTTTTACGGAGGACCTTTAACCTTTTAGCTGCAATTTTGCATAGCGATAGGATTTCCTAATGTATGTAAATTCTCCAGAAAATATTTAATGAAAATGGATTGTTTACAACCCACCAAAATTCACTCTCAAAATATACTTCACTGTCCATTCCTCGAAAACTAATTGTTACAGAAACGTTCCTGGAGTCTAATTGTTTATGTAACTGATCTTTACAGAAAATGACTTTTATATTTTTCAATATAACTAATATTTTTTAAGTAATTCCTATGTTTTCTATTTGTGATCGTTTTGTGGTATACTTCTGTGACTTAGATGCAGTGTCTTTTAGATGCATCTATTGTAAAAATAAAACCTGTTTTGGGGAGGGAATTATAGAGGGATGAACCCAGATTTAACAGATCTTCCTGCCAAAAATCCTTTTAAGGATTTGCATTTATTTCCAAATACTACCATTGTGCAAATTTTGATCCCAATGCTCAAAAGTGCTTTTAAGAACTGCATCCAAGGATGCATGTGAAGTTAACACAGTAACGTTTGAAAATTAATTTTTTTTAACAGTTCTCATCAGATGGGAAATAATTCTGCAGTTCCCTTGAGAAAATATAAATAGTTATTTACTTTTCTTGAAAAAAATTGATTATCTTTAAATGTTATGTTAACTTTATAATTTAAATTTCAAACGTCCTATAACTTCTAAATCAAAACTATGTTACGTATTATAGGGAACTTTATTTGAAAATTCTAAATTTTCTAATTTCTATCAAATTGTATCTTAAAAGCTATTAGTAATTGAATTGAATAGACTCTTTCTGAAGCAAATAAAGGTATAAAATGATATAATATAGGAGTCAGTGTACCAATAAGTTCAACTCAATAAGAAAAAAAAGAAAAAAATAAAACAATCAATTAAAATTTACAAATGTAATGAGAGATTTATTAATCAATTCAATCAGTTTAATTAATTATCACGTTTCACTATTCAATATACCTTCTGAGCACTTGTTTGTACTGAAAGATTGAAACAAACCAAAAATTGGAGAGTTAAGGAGAGGAGAGGGTAAATTGTTGCAGCAAGATTCTGAACTCTCAACGCTTCATCTCGTCCTATCCGTCTACACTACTTACCGACGTTACATTACACCAGATGTTTGCCGTGTCCGATCAAAGTTGAGGGTCCGTCCATGTAAATATTTCCCCCTCCACCTTGTAACCTTCACCCTCTTTGACTGACCTGACCGAGTCGTTTTCTTTCATACTTCTTCTTCTCTCTCGCTCTTTCTCTCTCTCTCTCTCCTTCTCAAAATGGTACCCTGCATAATACAATGCGTTATATGACACAATGGGGTTCCTCACCCCTTTCAAAATTCTTCGTGTGTAATATCGAATGTTTTCAGTTTTTTTTATTCATCCTCAATGACTTTTTGAAAAATCGAGAAGAGGATTCCTATTCTTCGTCTTTTTATTCGCGATACAAATAATGGTGTTGTTGTTGTTGCACAGCAATCAGCTTACTCGGATGACAGTGGTATACGCAGCCTTCAGACAACACCGAGATTTGAGAATCGTCCGAGGAAGATTATCAACAATGTGTCGTCCGTGTACGATCGTTTCATACCCCCGCGAACTCTACAGGATTACGAATCATCCAAGCACAACTTGACGTCTCTTAAGCCGCAATCAGAGAGGGAACTGGACGAAAATTTTGAAATTCCAATTCTCGAAAAGGTTTAAAATAAATTTCCATAAAATGACTGTTGCATATTTCATGCAAACAAAAAGAATACAAAAAATTTGTATTCATTTTTTGTACATTATTTTGAATCAATGATGAATGCTCAAATAAATTAAATATTTTGTTAATAATTTTCTCGGAACTTCATTCGAAAATTCTTTTGAATTAAAAGATATTTTTCATTTGAACAATCTTTTGATACATATAGAATTTTCAGTAAGCTCTACAATACTTTCATACATTTCTGAATAAGTATCGGTTAAAATAATTTCTAGGTAAAAGATCTGTATCCAAAGTATAGACGTAAGAGAGTGAATGAGCTGTTGCAAGAGAAGAGGGTGATTAAAAACCTCGACGATGATCGAGTCCTCAGGCTTACAGATCGAAAATCATTAGGGACGAAGAAATTACCAGCGAATATGGCCAGTCGACCAGAACAACTGAGATATGATAGCATATTGGATGACGGTTTGTGGACGGTTAGACCGAGAAAACGACCGTTGCTCGGTCTTCAGGATTCTGTCTTTCGCTTGGATGGACTGCATCCAACTGGCAGTCAGTGATTTTCTACTTTTTTTTATCTCAGAGGAATCTCGAAAGCTCTATAACGCTGGCAAGTAAGTTGAAGTAAAACAGAAACAAATGGATAATTTGTTGCTAATTAATAATTTTGGGAAAGTATCTGCAATAAAGAATCTATCTTGTACAACTAATTAGTAAAAAATTATCAAATTGTTTGTTTTTTCTTGCTCCAACTGAATTGCCATTGTTGTAGAGTAAATCTTGAATATACAAGAAATATTTTTTTCCTATTAGATCGCAATGTGGTAGACTGGAGTGCTAAGAATATGATAGCTACTATATTCGAAGATCATGTATTTTACTGCGACTTCAACGACATGACTATCAATTGCAACAATCAGTTCTATCCACTCGATGGAATTTCGCTGAGAGCGTCATCTATAAAATTCAACCACGAGGGTTTGTTATCTTGCATATTATTCATTTTTGAATCTTATAGCGTAATATAATTCTGCTTTTTACTAGGAAATAGACTAGCAATTGGGACTATTTATGAAACTGGTATTTGTGTGTTCGACATGGAAACACGAAAAGTCCTCTGGAAAAGAAGATGTGGATGTAATTCAAATTGCGAGGTGAATTGTTTTCGCTGGACGAAAAACGATGCATATCTCATTACGTGGGTATAATAGTGAGACTCAGACTCAGAAAATTTTTTAGTTAGATTTACTATTTTTCTACATGAAAGGGTTGAAAAGTAAATGCTATTATTCACTAATTTAGAATCTAATTAAATTAAATATTTAAAATTAAATATTTTTTCCTGACCTTATTTTCATAAACCATTCATTGTTCGAAATAGTAAAATCCAACCGATAAATTTCCCTCGATAAATCAATTTTACCAAATTTACCTAACGAAATATTTTATAGAGTCTGCGCACAAATGATCGTACTCTGCGTGTCTCATAATGGTTTCGTAGCAGATCTCGTGAGAACGATCCGTCCTTGCGAGAATATTTGCTTGGAATTGTCCTGCAACGACAATTTTTTCGCTGTCAGTGGTGCAGACACCTACGTCGATGTTTACACATTTTCCTATTTTCAAACACTTGTCAGTGTGAAACAAGACGTTCCAGCTACTGTGAGTAACAAATTACTCAAGAAGAACAAAATTTAGAAATGCAGAAATAAAAATTGAATACTTTTAGTCTCTAGCATGGCATCCAATATGCGAGAGCACTCTATGTGTAGGTGGTGGTGTCGGTGATGCATCATTACTGATGTTTGATGTCAAATGGCCAGAGAACATCACTATGAGACGTATGAATTTCTATGGTATGTGCAAGAGCATGGCCTGGAATAAGATTAGCTGCGAATTGGTCGTCGACTGGGTACGACTATCGACTGCTCATAAGTGCTCCATATTGCCGGTAATGGCGAGCCTCGATTGCGTTGTCGATGAGGCGATGACCTACTCATATGACACAGTAAACTCGCTAATATGGAGCCCTGATCACACCATTTTGGGTAGGTGACTCACGATTTAGGGAAACAATACAAAAAAATTTTTTGGTTGGGCCACTACAAATAGTATAATATCCCTCTGCATTTGACTGTTCACTCTCAAGAAACAGTAAAGTTTATTAGTCACTTAAGCAGTTAACATCTTGAAAAATAAAATAATAATAAATTAAAGTATGATAATATCAATAATTGGTAATTAACATCCAGATTGGTTTTGAGTGCAGAGGGTAAATAATAGTAATTCTAATTTAATAAATCTTAAGGGAAGCGATACATTTAGATATACAATATTTCAGTCGATTTTGATGAATATTTAATAAAAATAAATCAACATTCTCAAAATTTTATTCTATGGTAGGCACTTCTACCTATTTTAATTTTCTTATAAAATGATTCAAAATGAAGCCTTGTCTTTCAAGAATATGAAAACAAATTTATTTGAAGATTGTAAATGGTTACTTAATTTTGATTGAAATCTTCTTCGAAATGCAATACTTGTTTTATACTTTTTTCAAATTCGGTTTTTAATTGTTCAGGCGCAGTCATGGATGAGCATTTACTGTCATGGAATTTCTTTGGGAAAAATAGCCAATGGACACTACCCAATAAAATAAAGAAAACGACGAAAAAAAATAAAACTATCGATGAGAGGTACTATTTTCCTCGTTATCTCATACGTTAAAATTCTTTCAATCTTTGTTGTTGAAAAATGATTTTTGTTAAAATATTTATGTTCTTATTTTAATTAACTATACTGTATTATATTTATAAATTTTTTTTCTGTAACGTCTTTATGTATTTAACTATAATTTGTACAGAGTGACCATTATTTGTATAATAGCTAAAAGAGTAAAACACTGAACAAAAACTGTTCAAGTTTATTGTAAAATTTTAATATTCTACACTACTGAAAATTAAAATTTGTTAGCTTTTTTATTCTAAATAATATTCATTCTAAATAAAACTCACCTTATCAAATAAAATAATTATTTCTATAACTTGTAATATTACGTAGCTTCAACATATTTTTCTTTTCAACGTATATAAGTATCCCGAGGGCGATATACTTGCATTATATATAATACATCCATATATTCGTAAAATGCGAGTACGCGTGTGCACACGGAATCCGGGTGTTGCAAGACGATGCCGCAGCTGTGCATAAATTCCATGCATAAATTCACTCGCGCGTAGAAAGACACGTCGTGAGCAAGAGAGAGAGAGAGAGAGAGAGAGAGAGAGAGAGAGAGAGAGAGAGAGAGAGAGAGAGAGAGAGAGAAAGAGAGAGAAAGAAAGATAAAAAGGAGAGCGAACTACAGAGAGCACCGCGTGGGTGTTCAACAATTTGGTCAGTGACTACTATATGGTGCCCCATAGATATGAAAAAAAAAAGGAAAATCATCTCGCAATACTCATCCCCCCACGTTGTCGATTTGCAATAATTTCCCAAGCCGGAAGAGCTATGAAATTTTACTCCGGCGCAAAATTTCATGTTCAGATCTGATTAGAATTCGTGAATTAATGCGCTTCTATATAAGTGATTAAATACAGCTTGGGGTTTACATCCCAGAAATGCTTGTAAGTAAATCACTGTACTCAAGCGCGCTACAGAGTTATTCATAAATGAATAAATAAAGCTGACGGTTAAAGGCGCAATATAATCTCCGGTAGGGACGGGTATGAGAGATTTTCAATTCAAAGAAATGCTTTTTTTCAATTTACAATTGATCGTTATCTCGGCAACAAAAATTTTTGCCTTATGACGAGATTCTTGTATACGTTGAGAATTTATTAAGACTTAAACATGTTTTATTGTAAGTGTAATGAACTTTGAATAGTATTTTCATTCGAATTCAAACTGTAGTTGCACTAATACTAGCAAAATTATATACTGTACTCATAAATGATAAATAAAAATAAAATACTTTTTTAAAAAAGAATCTTGTGCATTAAATTTGGATTTATCGAAAACTAATACTTTTTAATATTTAATAAATTTTCAAAGCCTCAAGCTCTTATAAAATAATAAATTATTTGTTAAATATTCGAAATTAAACCGAAATTCATTTGCCCTTAATGCAAAAAATATAAATTAACAAAGAAATGTTTCATTTGGAAAATAATACTTAATGTCATTTAATATTCTTTCGAAAATTAAATGTTGTAACTATGCTATTTAATTTACTTTACCTTAATCTTATAGTTTATAATTTATAAATAAAAAATATTACTTTATCTTATACAGTTATTTATATAAAATCATACAATATAACGTAACTGCGAATAAGAAGCAAAAACTGTTAAAAACAGCGTAATACATGAACTTAGATGGTTATTAAACTTCCGTCTTGGCATCATCGATGATTCTGACTTATCGCGTAAATGTCTCAATTACCGTGCACAGCTCATACAAACGAGTACATGCACACACTTAGTAACAACACAGGCATAAATCATTCGCTCGGGCGATACTTTTAACCCTTAAGCTAGCGTTCGCTTGTCAGATAGAAGATCTACTGACTGCTTCGCGCACAGAAAATTCTCATCAGATCGACAGTAACGAGATTGATGATTAAGTGGTGTAAAACGTATAATCGAGGCTGGCAGCCGTGCTTGATTAATTAATGCTCTGTTAAAAGTCGGTGAAGGGGGTTCTCTAATATTTTGTAAGTGAGGTCATCAGTGCTGTTACAGAATTTTAACTCGAAAGCCCGAGCTTTATCACAATTTCTTTTCAACTTTCTTTTGTAGTAAAAAATATAAAGAAATTGATATTGATAAAAAGATGAATTGTACACAGAAAAGAAAATTATTGAAGTAAATAGATATTTATTTGAAAATATTGAAATAAATATTTTATTCGATAAAATGAATTATTTTGTCTAGCGAATTAAATATTTATTTGCTAGACAAATAACAAGTATATAATCGACAGAATTATATTTACAGTGTATATTCTATGTATCATATATATTTCAATTACCTGGCAAGGAATTGATTTTTTCGTACCACATCGACATTTATCGATACGCAATCTTCAGAGTCATTTTTTATTCTGTGTCCCCAAGGTACACGGTTATATTCATCGCGTGATGCTACGCAGTAACTCTTGTTTGTGCACAGAACTTGGTTATAGAAGTGGTGTTACAGGTATAGGAGAGATCCAGAACACGCATCTTCTTTTCTATCTTTTACCTCGTTGTCAAATAATATTTCTATATATTCTGTGTACGTGGAAAAGACAGACATTGATGAAATTGAATAAATAATTGGAAGATGAAAACTAATATATTTAGCAGTTCAGTAAAATGGATAATTGAGACAAATTGGTATACATAATTAAATAAGGACAGTTGGTAAATATACCTCACCGCGTGACATAGGATTATCCACGCTGAATCACTAATTGCCACTTTTCTGTGTTTTCTTCTTCTTTTTCTCCTGCGTGTCTGAATTTGTACAAGAAACCTTTCGCGAAATTACTATAATGTGCGGAAATCTTGTTTATCCCATTGGTCATGTATCATTTTATGTTATGAGATATTTTAATGGATAATAATAACAGTAATTGAGCAGTACGAATGCAAGTTCCTTTAAAAGCTTTGTTTCTAATATTTTTAATATGTATCTCACCAATAATTACTCTCTAAATATAATTTGGCTGTTAAAACTATCATATTATTGTTATTGTACACAACATTATATCACGAAGTGAATAACGGTAATATCCTTTGAAAAGGTGACTGATTTCCTACTCTTTTTATGTTACCACGTGGTGCTGTTGGTTAGTGTAGCTCTCCGCTACCTGAAAGATCCGTGTTCAAATCCAACCAGAGGAATATTTTTTTTCCATCAATATTTTAGTTTTTAATTCTTTATCATATCAAGAATATTTCATTCGCTTACTGAATTGTACTAATTATGTTATACAGTATATTAATTTATATTGTAAAGAAATGCTTTGTAAAATTTCTGCCTAAACCTCATTCTATTTGTTAAATGAACGCCAAAATATAGGGATAACAAAGATAAAATTACTGAAAAATTGGTAGGTCATACATAATTCTTATTGATCCCATTGTGGATGCGTTGTTTTATATATTATTAGACATTTTTATGGCAATTGACCCGGTATGAGAACAAGTTCCTTTAAATGCTTTGTTTTGGATATTTTTAATATGTATCTCACCAATAATCACTCCCTAAACGCAATTCCGCTGTTAATACTATCATATTATTGTGATTGTACAGAACATTATATCACGAAGTGAATAACGGTAATATCCTTTGAAAAGGTGACTGATTTCCTATTCTTTTTATGTTACCACATGGTGCTGTTGGGAAGTGTACCTCGCTACTACCTGGAGGATCCGTGTTCAAATCCAAGCAGAGGAATATTTTTTTTCCACCGATATTTTAGTTTTCAATTCTTTTTCATATCAAAAATATTTTATTCGCTTACTAAATTGTACTACTTATATTATACAGTACACAAAATTATCTATTAATTTATAACAAACAAAGAATAACAAAGATAAAATTGCTGGAAAATTGGTAGAACGTACGTAATTCTTGTTGATCACATTGTGGATGCGTTGTTGCAAATGTTATCAGATACTTTATAGCAATTGACTGGTATTTCATTTAACGAAAAAATAGGTATATATGAATAACAAAATTGAAATCATTTAAAAAGTATTTTATTTAACGAAAAAACAGGTATTTCTTATAGAGTAATTCGAAAGATAATAGCTTTTCTTGAAGCATGTAATTCTTAAGGTGAAGAGTGATTTGTGACACTTTCTCGTTTTCTTACCCGAGTAATTAAAACTTACCCCCTACGGCGCGGGCGTGAAATTGGTGAAGTGGAGATGTACCTTTTTCTTTTCCATTGTTCGTACTCTATTTACCAGCAGGGGGTCGGCCGCGTCGGTAATAGATATCGCAGTTGTTCGAGTTTCTGCCACTCGGTTTGGGAGAATGGTAGGGGAAGCGCGAAGCCTGTAGAAATTTCGATTTGACCAATCAAATAGAAGAATTCAGTAGTGTTGGTAAAATTGTGACTGTAGCGCCACTGTAAGAAGTGGTGGGGGAAGTGTCGCGCCGCTTAGGACCCTGTGGGCCTGTGGTCAACAACTGTAATGCCACATTGTTGCCGACCATCTGCATCGATACATTGTGTGTTGTCTGTGCGAATTAGTTCTACGTAAACTAATTCATAGTGTTGGTGAATTGTTACGTATTTTTCCTTGTTTCATATGTATTCAAATACATATGTGTACGTAGGGCGAATAAATTCATAAGAATTCGACAAGTCTAAAACGAAGTGAAGTGTGAGTACCTGTTTGACTAAATTGGGTCAACGGGATAAGCAAGTACGGATATCAGGAAGAATTATTTATATCTATTAATCTGTACTGATACTTCTTCGAAATCGAATTATAATTAAAAAAAGACTACGTCTTGTGTTTTCCACTCTTGTGCACTGTAGGAAAATGTGCTGTGAGAAAACTTATTGCGTGAGTGGACTGCATTCGTGAATGTACTTAAGCAGCTGTTGTGTTCATTTTCACATATCTGGAATTATTTTTGATACTTGATCAATCGAAATAAAGATTGCGTCTGGTAAGAATTCCTTATATTCTTCCATATTATTGGATTCTCAAATTTCAAAAAATCCTCAATGAAATCAATATTAGCTATGCAACACGAACAGCAACAAGGTTACCAGAATATGGGGACTCGAGACATGTCTGAACGACTTGGTGTAGGAAATGAAGTGCACGAACTCAAAATTGGACCCACATTCACAAGTAACAAGTCGGCGTTCCATACCCTCAAATGTAAGTACTGACTTATCATTAACCTTTCACAGATACCAACTTGTTATACAATTATTAGCTTTAAGCTATTATTCCTTTTTAAATTGTTAGTTTGTATAAAAATCAAGTCTTGGATCTATTTGAATAATTTTTATTTCTTTTGTTTTCTAATCATTTGGTAATATTTTGCATATATCTTCTTGTAGATGATTTCAAACCAGCCAGTGTGGATATTTCCAAAGTTGCCAAAGTTGATGTTGGGACTAACAATATGATGACTGTTACGGTTCCACATTTAGATGGGGCTGGTATACCACATACTATATTCAAAGGTTCTCAGAGACCCTATCAAAAAGAATGTGTTCTCATAATTGATAGGATAACAGGAGAGATAACTCTGGAAAAGTTAACAGCCAATATTCAAGTAAAGAAAACAAGGGCAGAATCCAAAAAGGAGTCTCATCTTGTACCTCCACCTTCCAATATTAATAATACAACAGCTGCACCTACAGAAACAAAAAAGAGTCCTACACATGCTACAGCAGGTAGAACCACAAGCAGAACTAAAGTAACCAGTGGTAAAAAGCGGGAACCAACTGTACAATTACATCCTAAGCAAATTAGTCCTCAGTATCAGAAGAAAAGTCCTTCGTATCGTACCAATAACAGTCCTCCGGTGATTCCAGTGATATCTACAGCTCAGTCTACATTAGCTAGTTTACCTATGATTGGATTTGACAATGACGATTACTCAACACCATTACCAGTGCCAGTAATACCGGCTCAGCCTGTAATTCCAGCTCAGCCTGCAATTCCAGCTCAACCTGTGATTCCAGCCCAGCCTGCGATTCCTTCCAAACTGTCACCTCTACCTAATGCACACTATACGAAACCCCCTGTTGCAGAGAGCGATGAAGGTGCGCTCAGTGACTCTAGTTCAAGCAGTTCTAGTTCAGATAGCTCTGATAGTGATTCTGATGCAGAAAATATTCCAGTGCCAATGACCTCTAATGGTATGTTATCATTTGCTTGTATTATTTGTATTATGCTTATTGCTTGTATTATGTTAGTAATTGTTTTTGTTAGTTAAAGTTAAGTTGGTAAAATTAATTGTTGAATTTCAGTGTATTAATAGTGTTTTAATTATTTTCAGGTCACACAAATACCACTACTAACTCAACGGTGCTCATGCCTGAAAATTTATTGAACGACGACTTGCAATTATCGGAATCAGAATCCGATAGCGATTAAACTGAACGAGACGTATGCTGACGTGTTGTATTCGATTGAGTATACAACAGTGTGTGATTGAAGCTGACATACTCTTTTTTCTACGTGATCTGAACATGAAGTCCCGGAAATTCTACTCTCTATTCGATACTTCCTTAGCAGCAATACGTTTTGAATTGTTTTATTATTTTGATATTAATAGTAAATGTTACCGACTACGGTAACAATAATGTATAATATGTATAAACCTATTTGTGTAAAATATTACAATTTATATATGTAACATAAACATTGCGTAATTTTATAAACTTATATTTTTAAAAAAAATAGGCGTTTTTCAAAATTACTATGTAATTGAACCGTTTATTTTTAAAGTGGTGTAAGTCCAGTTAGGTTCAAATCGAAATATTGAAAAGTTTGCGCTGATTGTGTAAAAATGTAACTATTGAGGAATTTAAATGGATGTTTCTAGAAAATAGACTTACGCCACTTTAATTGGCTCAATTTTTATAGGCGAAAAAGAGAAATGTTTAGAGTAATTTGTATATGAAAGAGTGAAGAACGTTGAATGTGCAAAATTGAAATGAATATGATTTAATAATTATGTTGTAAATAAATATTTATTTGAATGAAAATAACTATTCTATATAATTTAATAAACGCCTTGATACTGAAAAAGTTTAACAAATGAGAATGGTCGATATACAAAATTATGTATACTTCCAGTCTGAGTTTTATGAAAATCGACTTCTATTCGTAAAAAATGTATTTTTCATTGATACATTTCATAATCCAATATGAGCTTTGCTAATTGGCCACGTTGACCCAGGTGTAAACTTTTTTGTTTAAGACAAGTTCTATACGTAGTAGCATAAGAATAACCGCAATTGATATCTTTATAACGAATTACCATAGCTGGTTCGACTGCGCGAAATGCATGTAGATCGGTAAAAGATGCAAACATGTCAAACAGTGAAGTTATCGTATTCTGCTTCGGAGATTTTAGTAAATTGTAAATATCCTTATCAGATTTTATAATTTGAATATCAGTTTCCACTGTTCTACGCACTGAAAAGAAAAAAAAAAGATAAAAATGACATTCAAAAGCAGATATAGATGACATACTTGTGATGTAATCCTTTACGTAAAATGCAATATTGTTGTAATTGTACTGATCGTATCGGCCGTAATTTCGATTAATATCAATATCCGCACGTGGAGAAATGGTATCGTAAATAATATCTGGATGAAATTCTATAAATGGGATTGGACTGAATACTTGGTAATTGATGATAGTATTCATGCGAACCTGAAATAGTTCAATACTTTTCATTATTTTTTCGAGAAGAAGCAAAATTTTAAATACGTACTCTATTCAAGTAGTCCAATTTCAATTCCATATTTGTTTCCACGAAAAACAATAAACTCTCAGGAGAGAATTTTCTTGCACACAGATCTGCGATCGCAATTCCCAAGACCGGGTAAGATCCAATTGCATCCATCGTGCTTGGCAGGCGTATCGACAACCATGATACTTTAGACTGATCCTTTTTATATTTGTCAGTTAACGTCAGGGCCAATTTTTTTATGTCGTAGTAAAGATCGTTTTTACCTTTCGATGGCGAATCAAAGTCGTACAATAGCACCTACGCGTAACTTTTATTTTATAAATTTCGTTTTTACTAAATATGTTTCATGTCAAAACTCACCATCATTAAGAATGTTTTATGCTTTTTCTCCATACAAACATTTGCGTAATGCTCCATAAAATCTAACGTTTCATGCTTTTTATGAGAATCTACTACTAAAATCATGTTTACTCGAGTACTCTCGGTCACGTAAGGCACAGGAAGAATCTCAACTTTTCCCAACGGCTTGCATAGCTCTACTCTTTTTCTATGTTCTTTAGCTCCGCCGACTTCCGTAAAACTTAGATCAAGAATATAATCCATACCTCGGGAAGCATCGAATTTTCTGTAACCGTTGATCAATTTTACGAATTTGAGCGAATTGTTGTATTTGGACAAAATATTTTCAACTGCGGTATTTATAACACGAGCAACATCAACTTTTGCGTCGGTTGACATTTCAACAATGCTTGTCAAGTCGCTTTCGAGGAATGCATGAGTCTCGTTGAAATACGTCCATCTAAGAACATCGAAGCGACCAGGTGCTTTGTTGCCAGGTTGATTGCCGATCGGCCACGTTTCATTTTGTTGAGTTTTTGGTCCCAAATGAATAGTATTAGATATAGCATCGCGTAACTCGATGATCTCTTGTTGTACTGCGATACTCTCCAACTAAAATCGTTCAATAATAAGTTATGGTAAGTTAAAGTACAATGCAAAAACGTATGCATTCTTACCGCGACGGAATAAGCATGAAATTTGTATGAGTCAGTATAATCCGTTATAGGGTAAATAGAAAGACTTTCTTTCAGATTCTCTTTCTTTGTCCATTCTGAAAAATCATCCCTAAAATTGAATTCTGGAGATAATCTTGTAAATTGAAATGTTTGACCCTGTATAGAATTGAAACAAGAATGCGACGAAGAGTGGGTGATGCAACGTCCAAAATTGATATCGTCCAAATCAGAATATGTATTTTTCACACACCAGTCCAAATTTGATTTAATGTCTTGTACGACAGAATTGCTCAATAAAACACCAAAATCTGAAATGTGTAATAATTTACTTGTAGATTATTCGTGAAGTATTAACTGATTAAAAATAGATATTACCTAAAGAACAAAATGATGAGATTTCGGCACTTGCTCCCATGTGAACAGCTTGACTTACACTTATCTTTGACACGAGATTAGTTAATTTTCTAGCATTAATATAACTTTGATCTTTAATAATAAAATAATAATCGTAATCTTCTACATAATTATCTATAATATATTTCATTGCATGAAATGGTTTCAACAGCTTTCTAGTATCTGTGAATCCCACTATGCCAGGAAGAGAAACATTTGGTTTTGTACCTTCTGGTATAGTAATAAAATATCTTACTTTGTCTACTAAATGAGCAACTGTCTTATTTATTGCAACACCTCTACTATGTAAATGTTCTGAACTTGTTAAGACACCAACAAACAATTTTTCACGTATTCCAAGTTCAGTCGAATAATACCTAGGTCTTATGAATGTTTTGGGTGATTTTTGCGCTTGCTGAGGCTTGTTATCAACATTTAGTCTTGGTTCGTAATCGTCTGCTTCATAGTGTCTTCTCATAGGTGACAAATAAGCATCTTCTGTATCTTGATATTCGATTATGTCGGTAGGAACGAAAAACAAACTCAAACTTAAGCCCATACATATTCCGATCACTAGATATATATTAGACAAAAAATTGGAAAAAAATACTTTCAGCAGCAAGCCCATTATGTAAATTTGTGTTTATAAAAATACAAATATTTTAAAAAAATCAAAAACAATTGTATCAACGGTAAAAAAATCTTCGGCTTGATCCCTTAAGCATAACCTCTTCGTCGTCGATATATCATAAAATACAATTCAAATAATTATTGTTCAAGTCCATATCGAAGAACGAATTTAACAATTGTAATAAACTGTTCCTCTCATAAAATTTATATTCTCACATTTTTCTACAATGCTATGTATTCCGACTCTTTCTAGAAATAACTGTCAAAATCAACAACAAACTAAACTCTTAACAACACACTGCACAACCCCGTGGCACAACCGCTAGTAAACACTACGCTATGCTCGTAGTGTTATTAATACAAAATTGAATAAAAACAGGAAAAACAAAAAAGTCAAGAATTAAACATCGAAAAATTTTTAAAGGTTCTTTCTACAGCAACGTCATTTTTGGTTTTATTTTAGGGAACCAAAGTTGTCTATAGGGGAAGAGGGAAACATGAGATGAGAGACTCACTGGACCAGTGGCACTGGTTGTGTATATGCGTTTGTATTCTTAGGTTACGTCGATTACATAAATCCGCGTCATTGATCTTTGACAATTTGAAGTAAGCCGCATTGAGAGTTAATCCAAGTTGACTACCACTGTTTCAGTAGAAGAACGAGGACTGCATAGGGTTTTCCCTTTCCCGTTTCTCTAAACCAGTGGTTATCAACCATCTCACAGTCAATTACAAATGCAGCCAACTTCATACCGTCAAAGTTAATAGAGCTTACTGTACTGTATATACTACTAGCGATGAGAAATTCATTCTTCGGTTAATTCAATAATCGTCATCCTAATTTAACTTGGATGGGTTACATTAGCTTAAAAACGCTAGATGATATTTAAAAATTCGTGATTCGTCCATTTAAATATAACTGTAAATGAGGATTGGCAGTGATTAATTCATTTTTTCGATACCGATTGGTCGAAATTTGGAATGGCGGTGAACCAAATTTGGAAAACACGACCAATCGAGTCAACGTTTTTGTCACGGTTGTACGTATATACGTAAGTCTGGTACGATTGTTTACTCGCCATTTTGTTTTGCTGTCGTGTATACACACAGAATTCAGTGGGTACCAAGTGACACGAATCTTTTTTTGTTGCATATAGTAGAGAAAAGGTATTGAAACATGAGACTGTAGTACAGGAAAATTGTAACGTCTGTTCGTTCAGCAGGTTGTCTCGCATGACGTACTAGTTTTGTTTCAATTTTTTACATGTTGAATGCATTTGATCGTGTTCAATCGCAATTTTTGTGGTGAAAATCGACGCGCGCGCGTTCTCGCGCTCGACACGCCGCCGAATAAGAACTGTAGAAGAATGCGAGATAACGTTATTGGGGCAGCCCCCCATTAATGACAGTACATGACAAGTTGCCACCAACTTCATGCCGATCCAACTTTCCTGACTCGTTCGAGGCCAAATGGCGATTACCAAATAAACTAACCGACGTTGCGTACGCGGACTTCGTTCGTTCACGTAAGTTCGGGTTCTGTTTTCTTCAATTTTTCATTTTCGTCTTTTCTTCTCGTTATTACCGTTCGTGGAAATAAGATTGGAGCAGTTCGAAATTTAACCGTACCATCAACATTGGTGTTAATTGTCAATATGTCTGTCTGCTTACATCGTTACCTTAATAATTTTCAAGATAATTTCCCGTGTTTCAATATCGTTACAAAAATGACATTTAATATTCGGGCAAAATACTAGTAATTGCGTCGGTGCTCTCAAATGTAAAGCATTACATCGTGTTATCACGAGTTCTCATTTTCCTAATTCTGTGAATAGTTTTGGGATTTTGTAAAGGTTAAAGAAGCTTTGAGCTTAATTACATTTTCAATATTAATCAAAAAATTTTTATTATTAAATATTTTTCTCACGTAGGATGTCTGGACAAAGTGGTGGTCATCGTTTACGTTTATCAAAATTGAACGAACAACTGACTTGCAAATTATGTGGTGGATATTTTATCGATGCTACAACGATAATAGAATGTCTGCATTCGTGTAAGAAGAATTGCATAATATATATTTATAGTGTAATTTAATTGAGAAAAAATCAATTTGTGTCTCATGGATATCTGTTTTATAGTTTGCAGAAGCTGTATAGTAAAATATCTAGAAAGTAATAAATATTGTCCGATATGTGAAGTGCAGGTTCACAAAAGTAAACCACTGCTGAATATTAGGCCGGATCATACCTTGCAAAATATTGTATATAAACTTGTTCCAGGATGTTACCAAAGTAAGCAATGAATACTTGTTGCCAATAATGTTTTGTGAATAAATTGTTATATTAGAATATAATCCTTACATTGAAATTTTAGATGAAATGAGATGTCGGAGAGAATTTTATTCTAAACACCCAGAAGTACACGATCATGTATCAAATCCTGAAGCTCGTGGTGAACCTGTAGAATCTTATATATATTCTCCAGACGAATCTCTAAGCTTATCATTAGAATATTTTAGCCCACATTCGAAAAATGAGAATAACACGAATGTTGCCTCTGAAACAATTCAAAGGACGTTACCAAAGCGATATCTCAGATGTCCTGCTGCAGTAACTGTATTTCATTTACAAAAGTTGATAAGGGCAAAATATGGATTGAGCGAAGTTCACAGGGTTGATATAATGTATAAAGATGAACCTTTATGTAGCAATTATACATTAATGGACGTGATGTATATCTACCACTGGAAAAGGGTAAGAAAACTTTTTTACAAAATTTCGTTAATTGACTAAAGAAAGGATGTTAATTATTGAGACTTCTTTTGCAGAAAGTTCCGCTTCATCTCAGCTATAGAATATTTGAATCGTCACCAAAACGGATAAAACTTTCCGAAGATAATGTTAGTTATGAAAAATCGTTAACAAATGCAGGTATTGATCATATAGAATGTAACGAAACACAATCCGCTAATCGTGAATGGAAAGAGGTACAATTAAAAATTTCGGAAACTGGAGTTATGAGTGTAACAGATATTTCTAGTTCTGACAAGAAAAAGAGCACGGAAATCGAAGATCTGGTTGATGTAAGAGAAGAATTGGGTAAATCTGTAACGACGATTGAAATTGTGAATGAAATTGAGACGAACGTGAAAAAACAAGAGCCGAATTATTGTCGAACGAAAGAAACTCGTAAAGTATCGGATGCAGAAAATCGTGATACGAAAGGCAAAGGTATCGAAGAAGTTCTCATCGTAGACGGTGATACAAACAAAAGTAAAAAAGTCGATACTAAGGAGGCATTTAAAAACAAATCTCAACAAGTTAAACAGGGATTGGAAGATGATAAATTTTCAAGGCCAGTTCAAACGTTGAAGTCATCTGAAATCGAGAAAAACGATGCTTCAGGTAAAAAGCAGTTTTCGACGAACAACAACACAATTAACACGTGTATCGAAGTCGAAAATCAAAAACTTGACAGTAGAATAGGCAACGAGTCCAAATTATCAAACGTTGGATCTAAAATCGATGCACTGAGTGCCAAGTTGCAATTTCATCCGAAAATTGGCCAGGTGAACAATACGTATTCGAAAAAATCACTCAAGGAAAAAAGAACGTTGGTACACGGATCGAAAAGAATAAATGCAAAATCGTCAATCGAGACCAAACTAGAAGATGCGAGGAATCGTGTAAATTTCACCAACGCAGCAACCTCTGTACGAATGATATCCAATACATCACAGATAAATTTAGCGTCGTCTTCAACAAACGCGAATACCGAGAAAACCCAAAAAACAGAAAATAAGGAGCCGGTCGGTAAAATGGCTGAACCGGTCACTCAAAAGTCTCAACCTGATTCAAAATGGAATAGCGTGACATCGAGTGACAGTGATACCGCAACAACGAACGCTCCGAGTACTTCAACATCTGTATCTAGTCTAGCTTCGACATTTCCTTATATGGTGCACGATATCGTCGGCAATGTCGGAGTATCGAAAAATCCAGCTCGAAGTAGCCCGTGTTTAACGTCGAAGCTTGGATCGGAAATTTCAATTTACACCACCACAGCGACAACTATTTCCCAGACTGTCTCTTCTGCATCTCAATGCAACGTACAAACGTCATCTATGAGTGTTTACATCACGCCTGCGTCGCAGGGAATCGACACAAGCGCTGGTCAAACAATTTGTTCCACCACGACATCGCTGAGCAAGGCTTCTGCCTCGAAACCGAACTTCGAAATGACCAGTTACTCCATTCCGCCTTGTCCAGACGCGATACCGATCTCCTTCGTCAGACCAAACGTGCGTAAGGATGAGATAATCGCGAAAGGCACAAATCTCAACGAGATCTGCGCAAAAATTGGTACTTCCGGGTCTAAAATCAACGACATCTGCGCCAAAATTGGCGAGAATTCCAAGGAGAAGAGCAAAGCGGAGTCTCGTTGCAAGACGGAAGTACCGGACTTGTTGAAGATTGCTAAAAAAGTTACGACGACTTCCTCGAACGACGTGGACGTTAAACACATACCTAACGTACCAATCTACACGCCGAGCAATTCAGCAACCAGCACCGACAAAAGTATTTATTCGAAAGATATTCTCAAGAATGCTACAACTTCGCAGACTGTGCCGACTTCACAGGCCCAGAGAATTTCGAGTATGAAGAAACAAAATCAGTCGATTGGGTACAAGACGCTACGAGATCCTCCAAAATCGTGGAACCCTACGTTATCGAAGAATAATTACGTCGCAGCAAAGAACCATGCCAAGGAGGTGCAGCAGAATCAAACACCAACGACTACAACCGAGAGCAGCAACAAAACAATTGCTTCAAAGCCTGCCAAGATTTTCAAGATGCGCAACATGCCGCGTTACTTAGGAAATCCAGCGTCAGGAGTAAAGCCACTCTATGGAATTGGAAACGAGACCAAGGAGAAAAATCAGCAACAGCAATCAAGTGGAAACAAGAATTCTCTGAATATGCTCAAGATCGATCCTAAGACTTTGTCACCGATTGTTTCGACTGTTAACTCGATGATACTTTCATCTCCGCCACCTTATTCGCCAAATGCTCGTAGTTATCAAAACAATCCTTATCAACGAGATATTTGTCGTAATACAGGCTCGCCTATATCGCCTCGTAACTCACCTGTCAACATGTTGTCAACCAATCCGTTCATACCATCGCCCACACCTAATACTAATCCACGTCTAATCTATTCTCATTTTCCACCGCCTTTTCCAGATGCTAGTCGTTTCCCGAATCCACTTATAAGATCACCAATCGGCATTCCACCTCCCAGTGCCTTCCACAGTAGTTTACCTCCAGCTATCAACAAGCTTTATCAGCGATCCAGCTACATGCCTCAGACAACAGTCAGCTACTCTTCGGTTGGCCAGCAACAGCAACAAAAGCAGCAACAATTGTCCCAGACGGTTCAACGGATTCCCTCGTGCACCCATTCTTCGCCCAAGTCTCCGAAAACTTTACCTACAAACTCTCCAACGTTCAACGTGGCGAAATCGGAAGCTCAGATTTTGTCGGATGACCACACTTTGCAGAGGAACGAGTCGAATGCTTTTAATCTCTCGAAAACTGGATCAACTTCCGATCTCACCAAAGTTTTGAGTACCAGCAATACCGAGACGGATTCTAAAGAAAGTGATCAGTCGAAAAGATCAACGTCAACCGAGGAGAGTCAAATCTCAACCGCTAAGAGCGAAGCTCCACTTGTCAAGTCGAAGGTTGACGAATCAAATCAATGCGAGACTAAAAAAGACGAGCGAACGAAAGATACACAAAATGTGAATGATAAGTCTGATAAGGAGCAAAATGACAAATCGAAGAATTCATTGGAGAATCGTGATAAAGAAATGTCAAAGGTGAATGGGGATCCTGTTGATAAGTCTGTACCCGAAAAAGTTGACAGCTCTTTGAAGGATGAAAAAATTGAGAAGAATGATATTAAAGAGGTATCGAGAGAAGATTTGACTGAGAAAGCAAAGAAAGATGTAGCAGAAAAAATCGATGTACCACAAGAAATGAAGAGTGACGACACTGGAAAGACCAACGAACAAATTAGAAAATCAGACGTTCAGAGAAGTAAAGCCGAATCGTAATTCCGGATGGTGTGTGGTGTGTTTGGTTCATGATACTTTTCTTCGAATCTCATTCGTGAAAATATCTCTAATGTTTTTAAATCACCTTTCTATCTTCTGTACAATTTTTCGTACACGTGTTGTTTTTCACAAACGACGCAGCTTCCTCGGTTGTTTGCAAGAGCTAACTTGATTGAACTGTTCTGTATATCAAATTTTTTTTATTCGTACACGAAAAAGAGATGGTTGAGTCAAGTTTATGTATATTTTTGTAAATAGACGACGAACGTTCAATTATTTTTTAGGTTTTAAAATAAGTTTATGTTATTGTGTTGAGCACATAAATTGATAGGATTAGCGATCGAACAATGCAATTTTCGTTCAAATTCTTTTTATTCTTTCGTAGCTGATATTTCATTCGATATTTCTTTCGTCATTGCCGATATTTTACTTTGATTGAATAACTGTAAATTTTTAATTTAATATTTTTATCGTACAAAAGTATGTTTAAATCCGATTTACCAAAATCTTGGTAAATATATTGGTTAATATATTTTCGTTAAGTTTTGGTGAGATCAAATTCTAATCATGAATTCAAATATAGTATCAAATATATTAGTTATTTTAAAATAGCACCGGATGCGGTATTTTAAAACTAGAGTTTAATTTCATTTTTATAAACATTTTACAAATTCTGTTTGAAATTTTATTTGAAATGCAATGACAAGAACTATGAAGATAAACCATACGCGATCTATCATTGTTCGATTTGAAATCGTATGCACAATAGCTGATAGGGAATTGTGAAATGAACTTTTAAATGCTCCTTTCCCGGTACATTAACAATTTGATACCTGATGAAATGTTTTAAGCATTATACTTTTTAAATCCGTGTCGAATTGCAAACACAGAAAGGCACCTATGTAATAGATGTATTATATCTCAATGAAAATATGTTTTTTGCGTTTTGATGCACATGGATTCCTTTATTGATACATTGATCTATAAATGTAGGAAAAATGATTCGTAATGTAATATAGAGGCTGTAAACACTTCAGACATATGCAAGTGCGTTTTAGACGTTGAAAAATATAACTAAAAATGCATTCATCAAATTTCAAAACCAAAAGTGCATAAACCTCAATTAAAAAATATAATCATCTGCACACGCATCTTGTAATGAACAAGAAGTTGCTGGAGTAAAATAAAGTGTTACATGTAATCGAATAAATTAAAATAATATAATGTTATTCAAAGAATGCATTTTTATATTGTAAGTTGACAAATTTATAGTTTGTGGAATCGAACATTTTTAAAAGAGCCCTAGTATATTTGTATTATCGAATTTTTTCGTTTCTCGTTTCAAATAACGAAAATAACAAATTCGATTTACTACCTTAGGAACAGACTTGTTTCATTATCGATTGCGCACTGATGCATTTTTTTTTTTTTTATTATTATTTACTAATTATTTTACATACGACTTTTACAGGTAAATATTTACAATGGGCAATTTTGAAAATATTCGAAAACTGATAGATGTAGTGAAATGTCCGAGGCCTTAACGTATCTTATATCTACTAACGGATGTATAATGATAAAAATTGATAGAGGGTAAAAAATTTTTCGATTAAGTGCAGTATCATAGTCGAAGAAAAAAATTGCGCTGTGAGATTGTTACACCATTTCTATAAAGGAAATTATGTAATTGCGAAACACTCTTCTTGTGTAAGCATTTTTGTAGTTATTTTGAACTCAAGTGTACGGTATCTGAAAATGAAAAAGCGAATGATTGAAATTCCTAAAGTAAGAAAAAAAATGCAATAGCCATTTGGAGAAAAAATGTTTAATATCGGAAAAATCATTTTTTTAGATCGGAGTTAAACTCCACATTATTTGTACATAGTGTATAATGGTTAAAAAGTTATATATTATACAGTAATGGAAAAATGATTAATTATTAATATAATTATATATTTAATGATTAAGAATGTAACAATAGTATTTTTTTTGTCAAACAGAAATATCAATTTTTAGACAGATATTTGGCAGCAGAATCGAGAATAATGTATTTTTAATCAGTTACTATTATTAAATAAATAGATACTATTGATTGCTATGTTAATAATTCTACGTGGATTAGGAAATGTTTTTCTCTTTCATGCAAAAATATAATTAACTGCACCTGTACATTTGTGGTTTCTTATTTATGATATATTATTTCTTCGTTCAATTTTTTTTCAGAACTGCAAATGGTAGATGTACATAAATACACAATTGAGTTGATTCAATGTTAACATCAAACATTAATCATTTTTTCCAAATGTCTCGATACATCTTTCAATTTATACACTAATTCTTGTAGTTGTTGCACAGTACACGTAAATGTCATGTACTTTGTATCGTTGTATTTTTTCGTACTCAATCGTACATGATATATCGGTAGTCCAATTGAATCTTCTAAATCAGACTGAAAGATAAGTACAATTTGCAGACTTTATTCCCAAACACATAATTCTAATAATAATTGCCATTATAACACAAATCAGTACCTTAATGCAGTAATCCAGACGCCAGTTTATATCCACTATGTGAGGTAGAGAATTTCCAGTTGATTCAAGTTGCTTACGAATTTCTTCCTTGTTGGTAGCATACACTTCACACAGCTTTTCAAATCTTTCACCAGTTATATTTTCTGCTTGTAAAAAATTCAATAAATTTTCACCATCCAGATTGTGTCTTGTAGCTTCAACAAAAAGACACGATATATCTGCAAGATAACTCTGTGGAATATTTAGTTTGGAATCCGATAATTTGCCGGTATCTGTCATAACATTTAATTACGTATGCATATAACTGTTTTATAATAGTAATTCATCATTTATTTTGTTTTTCTTACTCACTCGATTCGTCAGTTTCTCCACAAGTATGCGAAACAACGATATTTAATAATCTAATAAAAGCTTCGTCTGACAAAATACTATTATTTTGGATTTCAACTAATCTCTTCAGTGTGTCTGTTGACAATTCCATTTTAAAGAATTCTAGTTTAATCAATGTTCAAACTTGTTAGGATCAATTTATCATTGACTTAACCTATAGTAAATTGAATATCAATATTCTATATTCAGAATGAATTTACACACACTCGCGGAAAAAATTCTTTCGTTTATTATCGCATTACATTTTACTCTGACGCTGAAACGTCAAACTCAACAAAGAAATAAGATTTTCTTTTGGTACTTATCACCTACCGATAAGAAACAAATGATTTCAAATTAATATTTAAAACAAATCGAAGTCTTATTTTTTATACTAAATTTAACTATTGATAATTTTATAAATGTATTATTTAACGTAAGTTTTTGAATTGATTTTATTAAAAAGAATTTAAATCATGTGATAAGTGCTGTAAAAATTGAATGCTTATCAGAGGTAAGCAAAGAGCGCGCGATCTTCACGGTCTTACTCGTACACCTAGTCGTGTGACTTGTACTGCTTGTACGTAACACCGTCGAAGAGAAGGAATACTAAAAATTTGGACGAGAAGGTCAAAGTTTCATATTGAATTTTATTCAAAGGAATCCGCATAAAATTATTACGGGTTCGTGAAATGTCGATTACACATTTCAACGTTTCTCTTAAAATCTTCTCTTATGAATAGAGAAAATAATTTCTTCACTGCATTTCCAAGGTGAAATTTTGGTGTATAATATTTTCACTGTTAATAAAAATTTTAATCAAATTATGACTGACAATAAACCATGTGATAAAATGCGAATCGATGATGAATTTCACATGGAACGATCAACATTAAATTTAGAAAATGGGTATTTTTTTATTTTTATTACATATATAATAGTAACTACTCCAATTCAACCAAACTTAACTTAAATAATGTTTAAATTTTTTCAGTTCTACTACTCCCAATAGTAAATCAAACGTTGAAGAGAAATTAACACTCAGAGATGCAATTTGTAAATCTAAAATTGAAGAGAAATTAACATGCAAAGATATAGTTTGGCAGGTTGAGTTTAATTGAATTTCAATTGTAATTGAATTATAACATGTCAAATTATTTTGTTACTATAAATTGCCTGAAATTTCAGATTCTCATGAGCTGCCTTATACATAGTATTGTTATCCAAGCTGGTGTTAATATGGCTTACAGCACAATATTAACAGATGGATTAAAAGAAAGTACAGATGCCTTGAAACCTAACGGAGATCAGATATCTTGGATAGGTATTAAATGCACTACAAATTGAGTTTCATAAATTACTTTCAATTTTTAATTTTGTAGCAAGTCTCTCGACAATCTCCTTACCACTAGGTTCACTAATATGTGGTCCAATAATGGATAAAATAGGTCGTAAATTAGTTTGTATATTGTCTGTTGTGCCAATTATAATTTCATGGATCTTGATTATAACTGCTAAATCTTTGACAATGATCTACAAAGCTAGATTGATGGCAGGATTTGGAGCGGGACTATCAACTGTTGGATTAATATATGTCCCAGAAATCACTCATCCAAAAATCAGACCAATGCTTTTGAGTTTAAACTCAGTTTTTGTTTCTATGGGGATATTAATCTCCTGCTGTTTAGCAATATGGCTGGATTGGCGCCAAATGGCAATTGTATTTCTGGTAATGAATTGTTTTATATTGCTATGCCTTTTGATATTACCAGAAAGTCCATATTGGCTTCTCTATTTTGAAAATGGAATGTCTAATGATCAGAGAATTAGAAAAGCTGAAAGAAGCTTGAAATTTTTAAATAAAAATACAGAGGTAAACGTATAACTATTATTTGTCAAGCAGCAAAAATTCAAGCAAAAAGTAGTAAATCTAATAATTAAAATTTCTTAGATTTATGAACAAGAATATGCCAGAATTAGGGATATATGCCATAATAAGGTCTGTGAAGATCATACAACCAAATCTTGGAAAGAATTGACGATACAGTATTTCAAGATGTTAGCGTCACCGATAATTTACAAACCAATATTAATACTATTTTGTTTTATGCTGCTACAACAATTATCTGGATGTTATGTTGTTATTTTCTACGCCATTTCTGTCTTTCATGATATCGGCGGTTCATTTGGAGCCGGTCTGAACGAACACGGTGCATTGGTAATGCTCGGTGTAATAAGGTTCGTTATGAGTATTTTAACGGCATTCTTTAGCAAAAACTATGGAAGAAGGTTCCTCTCCATTTGTAGTGGCTTAGGTATGGCATTCTCGATGTTCTTCTCGAGTATGTATTTATGGCTTACTTCGTCATATGATGAAAACGGACACACGGAAGATATGGCAAATCATAAATGGATAATTTTAGTTATCGTTCTTTTTTATGTTTGCACCAGTTCATTAGGATTTATGGTTATACCATGGACCATGATAGGTGAACTACTTCCAACGTCCTTTAGAGGGGTTGGGGGAGGAATAATGGTTTCTTTTGCTTATGTAACCATGTTTGGAGTTGTAAAAAGTTATCCAGACCTTCTTAAAATAATGGGGGCTCAAGGTGTATTTTTATTTTTTGGGTCAGTGTCCTTGTTGGCTACTGCGTTTGTTTATTTTTTCCTACCAGAAACTCTTGGTAAAAGCTTTAAGGAGATTGAAAATTACTTCACCACGGAGAAGAGAAAACGCTATCGAACGGATAACGATTCTATTTAATTTCTCAACTTGTTATTCAGTTAAGCTGAAATTAGAATAGTATTATATTTTTTAAAAATGTAATTTGCAGTGATGACATTTATATGGTCATTTGTTGGAAATTTTTTTGCTATTTAATCATATTTGTTACAAGGTATTAGTAAGAATTTTCATATGAAAATTTATGAAATGGGTATTTACGAAATTTTACATCATTTTTTACATTGTACATAACTTTACATGAAAACATTTTGTAATGAAACAATATTCCTATGTATTTACATACAATATTATTCCGAATTATGTAATGTGCCTAGTGTAATTTGCAAATCCTGAAATACTATGTGAATTTTAGTTTCGATTTCAAGTACACAAGAAATGAATATTCTAACAATAAACAAAAAAGTATTGACGTGTTCCTTATCGAAAATAAAATGTTAAGTTAAAAAGAGTAAAATTGAAACCGGTTAGGGCGGTACATAGCATGTATGATCGGATTTCTGTAACATTGACTATAGACAGAATTCGACGCATACCAAACTTATTTATTGATAAATCTGTTAATTTTATAATTTAAGGAATAGAATAAATAGACATATTGTAATTTTCATAGAAATGTGGTGTAGAAATGAATGAATATGAAATTAAGTGATAAGTTCAATGTATGAGTAACGTTATCAGTTCGTTTCGGTTCCGTATAGATACGTGAAGTGAATTCTACACGTAGTGCAAAATGCGCCTGCGTCGTGTGTGAAAATATCCAGTAGTGAGAACGTATTCATTAACCTGACCGTGCACTCTCATGACCTCGCACGATAACAAAAAAAATCATCATGACCTGTCGAAACGTAAAGTTTTCGATTAATTAATACCATCAATATACACTGTCGATGAAATGATGTTATCAAATAATATTAAATGCAATAATGTTTGTGACACGTCGAAGACTCATTTTAAAGCTTACAATATGCGTAATTTATGCAATTGGTGTGATCGTAATAGCTAAACGTTTATTTACTTCTGAAGACCTTGATGACGATTCACCACGTGTATCAGAAGACCTCGTCAGCAAACAGCGTTTTTTTGAAGCGAGCGCCAAATTCGGTTTAAAATTTAGTGTGGAGAATATCAGAAGGTATTTAAAATTATTTGATTGGTGTGATATGTATGTTTTTCTTTCATTTTTCATAAATTTAATTTGATAATATTGTAGATTTGAAGAGTGGATAAAGAAATATGAAGATAATGTCGTGCCAAATCTGGGGAAAAATGGAGAGGCAGCTCATTTACCTGAATTTGATAAAGAAAAGGGTGAAAAATCCCTTGCGACAAAAGCTATGAATGTGGCACTCTCTGATCGAATACCCCTTAGGAGAAAATTACCAGATGTACGAGATCCTTTGTAAGATTATCTTTGATTTTTTCATTTTTAAAATAGTATGAATTTAAATATAATTCTCTTTACATTTTTCAGATGTGCAAATGTTACATATGATAAAAATTTACCAACTGCTAGTGTTGTTATAATTTTTTACAATGAACCATGGAGCGTATTATTACGAACAGTGGAGAGTGTCCTTTTGGAAACTCCACCTGATTTGTTAAAAGAGATTATACTTGTAGATGATTATAGTGATGAAGGTATAAAAGTTTACAATATTCTCAGAAATTATAGTATTTTTAAAATCAAGGATTTTAATTTTAAATTCAAGGATTTTGTTTTAATTACAGTGGAATTAAAAGAATTATTAAGTTATTACATTGCAACACGACTCCCTAGAAAAGTAAGACTGATACGACTACCAAAAAGATCAGGTTTAATACGTGCCAGATTGAGTGGTGCAAAAAACAGTACTGGAGATGTTCTTGTTTTTCTAGATGCGCATTGTGAAGCTACTAAAGATTGGTAACAAATTTTGTTATCTCAGAATAATATAAAAAATTTTAAATATTACAAATAATGCAAAATGATTATATTTTAGGATCCTACCACTGTTGCAAAGAATTAAAGAAAAGTCTAATGCTGTTTTAATGCCCATAATTGATAATATATCAGAAGAAACATTGGCTTATATTCACGAAAATGAACCTTCATTCTTTCAAGTTGGTGGTTTTACATGGTCAGGTCATTTTACATGGATAAATGTTCAACAAAGTGAATTGCGCAAACGATCTAATTCAATTTCACCAGTTAGATCGCCTACTATGGCTGGTGGATTATTTGCTATAGATAGAAATTACTTCTGGGAAATAGGGAGTTATGATGACAAAATGGATGGTTGGGGAGGTGAAAATCTGGAAATGTCTTTTAGGGTGTGTAAAATATTTTTATTTAAAAACATTAGAAGTACTGTCTTGTTGATTTTCAGATTTGGCAATGTGGCGGTTCATTGGAAACTATTCCGTGCTCTCGTGTTGGCCACATTTTCAGAAATTTCCATCCTTACAAATTTCCTCATGATAAAGATACTCATGGAATAAATACTGCACGATTGGCATATGTGTGGATGGATGAATACAAGAGATTATTCTTACTACATAGAAGTGAATTCAAGGTAGTAATTACTATATAATGAATCTAAGGATAATTGATTGATAGATATATTTTTCATTTAGGACATGAAGTCTCTTGGTGATATTTCTGAGCGTGTAGCACTTCGTAAGGCTTTGAATTGTAAGAGTTTTAAATGGTATTTGAATAATATTTATCCAGAAAAGTTTATACCAGACGAAAATGTAATTGCATACGGAAGAGTAAAATTGCGTAGTCGCCCATTATGCTTGGACAATTTACAGCGTGATGAGGATAAACCATTTAATTTAGGACTATACAGCTGCCACGATAAATTGTTTCCAAGTCAAGTGAGTAGGTAACATTCATTAAATGTGTTCCACACAATAATCAAATACATTTTAAAGATGTTTTCGCTGAGCAATTCCGGCGAACTGAGACGTGATGAATCTTGTGCCAGGGTATTTGAAGTATCGTCAAAGAAAAATCCAAAAGTCCAGATGATGGAATGCGATGATGAGAGAGACAGTCAAGAATGGATTTTCAGTGAGGTACAATTAATAGTGATTATAATACATAATTGAAACATAATATTATTTGAACCTAGATCTTATATGTGAATCTATTAATTGCAGAGTGGAAAAATAGTACATGTAGATACTGGATTGTGCTTAGATGCTACTGGATTAAATAGCGAACAAGATGTTGTGGTATCAATTTGCAATGAATCTCCAGATCAATATTGGCAATTCGATTTTCACAATAAAAGAGAAAATAGTAGGTAATCTTGAAAGATTGAAAGTATTAATATATTCTCCAACAAATAAAATTGTTGAAATAAACAAAAATTTCAAGAGATTGATAAAGAAAGATTTTACAGACTGGAAACTATATAAATGTTATGTTTTAAATATAGATTATTACATTTTATTAATCGATATTTACAATTGAAACAAGAGCTAACTTCCAATCTATTCTTGTAAGTAATTTATATAAACGACTTTATATTTTTACTACCAGATAGAATATGCAAATAAGAAACTGTGATTTTATCCAATTTGAATTACTAATATTAATAAAAATGACGAACTATTTCTATTTTCATAGTCCGTCCAATTTGAAATTGAGAAATTTATTTTTTTATCTTGTGAAGAATAACTCTAAGATTTATTTTAATTTATAAGAGCTGCTCAACACATATAATGATTATAATAATATAAAACATTTTTATAATATGTTTCATGTTATTCACAGTTAATTATTGTCTCTGTGAAAAAACAATTACTACTCTAAATATTTGTTAATCCATTCATACGTTGTATTAATCATCTACATTTAATGTTCATTTATATGTTATTTAAGTGATATGTACATAAAAAATTCAAAATATTGAAGTTGACTTATTTATTAAAGTAATGTATCCTCTGAACGTATATATTCTCCAATATCTGCTTGATGGAAACAGACTGTTTGCATAGGGTCTGCATGTTTGCAATCTAAAGTACTTTTAGCCGTAACACCAAAGCCCTGTAATAAATGAAAACAAAATTTTATTTCAGGAAATATTTTAAAAAAGGTTAAAATTATGTAACTTTATAAATACCAATGGAACATCACTCATAGAGAAGATCACAACTCCTTGATGTTGGGGTGTACCTTCCGTAATTCGACCTAAACCAGCTTTCGATATATGATTTCCATATAAAAATTGTTGCTCAGCTGCTGACTTCAACCAAATTTTGTACTGTGCATAAGGAGCCAAATAATGCAAAGCAGTTATATGCAACCTAAATTTTCCTGATTTTGTGAATTTTCCAAAGCATGTGCCTACGCTTATTAAATGATCTTGACCAACTGTATTTGCTAAAGCCAGTATTTTTTCTGAGACATAATAAACTCTGTCTTTCTTTTCGCGAAAACAATAAACTCCATCTGATCTGTCGATCAATGATTTCACGTTATCTCCGATACTGAAATGAAAATTTCAAAATTACGTGATTTAAAAATATCAAGTAAGGAGAGTGTTTGACATATTCATCGTATAAACAAAAATAACCTAATATTTCAGTATGTAATTTACTAAGTTATTACAATACGAAACTTACTAATTTTTTAATTTCTCAAAAACAAGTTTTGTCCTTTCTTCTGATAGCCGTTTCATATTAAAAATTATGTGATCAACTTTTTATTATTGAAATTAATTATACCACGTGTTTGCAAACCGCATGCTACCAATAATAACATACTAGGCAACGCGTTATTCTTATTAGTAGTTGTCTGACGTTAGCCGAGGAAAAAGTCACTAGATTTTGAATTGGACAAAGTCCTATGATGTAAAAATAGCGCCAGCGGCTGATGAAATATGAAATTCGGAACGAAATATTTGATTATTTCAGTTCATTGATTCCTGCACTATTTCACCCGTTTTGAGCAATTTTTTCTAGCAATTTCTTTCTAGTAAGTCTTATTTAGTAACTTCTATTGGGATAATTTGTTCAGCTATTTATTTGCTAATAACTTATTATTCTAGGCTAGGCGCTAGGGTTGTTCAACGGCTTTCATCTATGTTAATTCAAGTTTTACGGACAAAATTTGGATTTGGACTAAAACTGAATTCAATATAGTCTGTTCTATTTTTTAAATGAGAAATAATAAAATTTATTTTAAATAAATAAAATACTTTTTTATTTTTAACAGTAACTATATTACGTTGTATATGGATATGCCTGCTTTAACGCAGTTTGCAAATCTTCAAACTTTTTCATAATTTGTACATAACCTATAAATACGGTCAATCGGAATTCAATTAATTATTAAATCATTTTATATTATAAGTTAACTTAAAAAACACTTTTTTAGTTGTCATAATTAAAAATGAACGTCGTAAATGGTAAAATGTTGAAGATTATTACAAATAATGTCAACTGTAGCAGAGCCATATTTTCAAATATAAAAAATATAAAGAATTGCAATAATGTAAATAAAAATATTAATCGGCAAAAGAGTATATCAAGAGAAAAAGGTCTTCAGGAACTTCGTAAATATAATAAAGAATTATTAGAGAAGAAAAAGAAAAACAAAGACGAAGATGCAATAGGACCCTTTGGTTATTCTCTCTTGGCAAGTAATATTGTTATTTTTTTTATTATTAGTTTTTGTATATTATCTTATTCCAATTAAATTTAAAATTTTCAAGTTCTCTAGGCCATTCCAATTATCACATTTGGACTTGGTACGTGGCAAATCGGAAGGCTCAAATGGAAATTGGCTCTAATAGAAGATATGGATAAACGACGATCGGCAAAACCTATAGATTTACCATACGAGTATGACAATCATATCTTATTCTCCAATATGAATTCAGTACTCGAGTTTAATGACAACATTTTTATAGCCTCGACGAATTAAATAAATTAGAATATTATCCAGTAAAAGTCAGAGGTAAATTTTTATACGAAAAAGAATTTACTATAGGACCAAAGAGTTTAATAATCGATGGCGCTGGAGCTAGCGAATCTGGTGGTGGTCTCATTACTGCTGGCAGATCAAACACTGGATTCAACGTTATAACTCCTTTTCAATTGGAAGACAGAGAGTAAAGATAATTATTTTATGTTCATCCTTGTAAGTAAATTGTCATTCATTAAAACTTTTCATCTTCCTCAGTTTGACTATTCTGGTCAATCGTGGTTGGATTCCATCCAGACAGAGGAATGAAATTCGTAAAAAGTCGAGCGAGAATGCAGAAACTGTAGAAATTGTGGGTGTTGTCAGATCGACCGAAAAGAGACCACCTTTTGTTATGGAGAATAGACCCGATAAAAATATTTGGATGTACAGGTACAAAATACACAAAAATTCTATGGATTGTCTATAGAAACAGTATATCTGCTACTAATTAAATTTTACAGAGATGTGAATGCTATGGCTGAATTGCATGGAACCAATCCAGTGTTCATCGATTTGAGAAATGAACGTGAAACTCGGGGTGAACCGGTCGGTGGTCAAACAAGAGTCGTCATGCGTAACGAGCATCTAAGTTATATAATTACTTGGTATTCTCTTTCATTTATTACTGGATTTTTATGGCATAGGCAGTTCATAAGAAAGTTACCTTTTGTGTAATCAAGATGCAGGAAGAATGTTACAATAAAATGAAACGGATAAAATACAATGTTATTCGATTGTTAAAATATTTTATTTCTTATTCGGAGAATGAAAGATTTTCTTTAATGCTTTAACGAGCGAAGCGTTACCCGATAGCAGGACGCTACTCTTCCAAAATACATTTCTATGTTTTATACAACAACAACAATAACAATGACATTATATTCAACTATCGATTGAATCTACTAACAATAATTCATACGTTTACAGCACATCAATGAAATCAGCATAGAAAATACTTCTTTATACAAATATGAAAATATTATAATATACAACTTATCATATCGATCGTTCGTTATGCGTGTAGTGTAAAATAGATACGTACTTTCGTTTTATCGGCGGATATGAAGTTTCAACGAACGAAAGGTGAAAAAAAAAGATAATGAAAATAATATCCAGCCGAAGAGGTAAAAAAGGCACTTTTAAGATGATAAGTTCGCGTTTCTTAATGCAATATTTTTTTTTCGACAGCCACGTAGCGAATGTTGCCAAATGCATTAGTGCTGAATTGAAAATTAATCACATTAACGTATATAACGATGTATACTTATTGTCGCATTGCGTATTCGATAAAACTGATTATCGCTAATTATACCAACACGAAAGAAGTGTGTGCGTATACGTAATTACTAAACGAAATTAACGACTAAATTAAAAGAAGAAAAAACAAGAATGGAAAGGATCTTTTCACAAGAGAACAGAGCGAACGTTCGCATTGAATGCGTTAAGGACAGAATTTTTACAACGAGCGTTCGTTCAATCCGTAAGGTGAGGAAGGGACACGAGGAAGGGAGAGGAATGGAGGATAGACGAGGAAGTGGGACGTTTCGAAGACGATGAACATCGAGGAGGAGCTCCTTATTCGTTGAGCACGCAGGTGCGGACGAGGGCGTCGCAGACGGAGTAGGGGTCGCAGTTGCTGCTCGGCCTCCTGTCCTCGAGGTAGCCCTTCTTGTCTTCGGCGACTCCACGCGGGATGCGGATGCTGACGTTGCGGTTGGCAACACCGGCGCTGAAGTCGTGGATGCTGCTGGTCTCGCATTTGCCGGTCAATCTTCTCTCGTTGTCCTTTCCTCCACGTGGGTCGTAGGCCTGGATGTGCCTGAGGTGCTTCTTGCTCAGCTTGTCGATGGCCTTCTCGATCTCCGAGATGCCGTTCTCCACGCGCATGGCCTTCGTCGAGAAGTTGGTGTGGGCACCGGCGCCGTTCCACGCGCCGTCCACTGGTTTCGGGTCGAGAGTCGCGATCACGCCGTACTCTTCGGCGATACGATGGAGGATGAAACGAGCCACCCAGAGGTCGTCGGCGGCCTTGGTTCCGGCGCATGGTCCGACCTGAATCAAAGATTTCATTAATTAATAATTGATTAATGGAGAATTTGTGTGGGAATTTTAATTTGTTGTATTGAGGAGTTACATCACCTTGAAATTTACAAAAGTTTGAACTAGACTCTTGTTAAAAAAGTACATCTAGTTACCAGATGTACTTTTTTGATTGTTTTGAACTTTTGACTATTGTAATTTTTAATTATAACCGAAGTTGTAGCAATTTTAACTATATTACTTATTTTTTGTTTTCAGAAAATCAATTCTTTTCTAGACTAGATAACTTGTACTTTCTAGAATGATTCAAACTTTTCCCAATATTTTCTCCTTTAAAAAAGTCCAAATATTCATAAAACTATTATCAATTCACTATAAATAAAAATTTGTTGAATTTATTTAATATTAATCTGATTCAAATAAATATCAAATAAATTCAACTTAGTGTGTTTAAATTAATTCTAAACATTCTTTGTCAATAATAATTCCATCCAAAATATTTATAAACTTTCAAATAGCAAAAGCTTCAAATTTTTATCCCCAGCCTAAATTCCCTCAAAGTGTTTATTGTAAAATCGATTTCCCAGCCCAGCAAGATGGTGTAAAACGATCTCGATAAATTTTTATCAACATATTTTTTCCAGATCGCATCTACACGAGGTCTCTGATAATTCCCTCACCTGGAACTCCCATTGGGCGGGCATGACCTCTGCGTTAGTCCCGGCGAGCTTGACGCCAGCGAAGAGGCAAGCTCTGTAGTGAGCCTCGACGATTTCACGGCCTACAACTTTGTCGGCGCCTACACCGCAGTAGTAGGGTCCCTGTGGTCCGGGGAAGCCGTTCCTGGGCCAGCCGAGCGGCCTCATGTCGAAGTCGAGGAGAGTGTACTCCTGCTCGATACCGAACCAGGGGTCGGTCTCTTTAACGGACTCCATGGCCTGGTCGCACCTGAACCTGTGGTTCGTCTTGGTGGGACTCTTGTCGCTGTTGTAGGTGTCGCAGAGGACGAGTTTGTTGTTGCCAAGTGTGAAGGGGTCGTTGTAGATTGCGACTGGGTTCAAGAAGATGTCGCTGTTGCCACCCTCGGCCTGTCCCGTCGAGCTACCGTCGTAGGTCCAGGATGGGAGTTCCGAAGGGTGCTTGGGGACGAAATCGAGCGTGCGGGTCTTGCAGCGAAGTCCCTCGCCGGTACCATCGATCCAGATGTAATTGGCCATCACAGCCGAATCCGGCTGGGGCAGGGCCATGTACTTGTTCAAGATGTTCTTGTCGAGCGCCGCATTTGGCGAGTCCTTGAGGAATGAACGGGACATTGTGGTGCTGGAATAAAAAAAAAAAACGAAAATAAAACTCGTGAATATTTCATACGCTCGCGAATTCATTTTGAAACGCTCGAAAATAGATTTTTATTTATAGATGACATTTGACGTAAATGTCATATTCCCGTGCATTTCGGGTGTCGAGTGCCTCTCGCTCTTTTCTTCGACTATCGTTCGTGTAATCTGGCTTTGTCGCTTTATATTCGCACGATGCGTCGATTGCGAATTTCTCGGTCTATGTATTGCACGCACGTGGAGCTCGCAGCCTTGAGTCGCTCCGAGTTGATTCCAGCTCGCGATTATCGGTTAGAGAAAAAAAAAAAGGAGAATGAAAATTGCCCGAGCAATAAACATTTGCATTATTCATCGCGCATTAATGCGAGAATTCGGGGAATTGGGTGGGCCGCAAGGTTCTCTCGCGATGATTTCGCCGCGAGCGCGTAAATCGCGAATTCACCGGCTGGACGGTAAACGCGTTCTCCCCTCCTCTCGTTTCTGCATTCACGCTCGCAACACGCGCTTCGTGCGTGGCCTCGTCGTACGTACTCGGCTGAGCGTGCGCGACCGCGAGAGCCGCACACTTCGCATTCAAAGTCAATGTCGCCGTAAATTTCCGAGGAGAGAGATCGGCCGATCGTTCTCTTATTATCGTGCATTTGCGAAATTCTCCCAGGAGGAATTATCGCTACCGATATTACGCAATCGATAAAATTGTGTTTTCGATTTCGCGTAATCTTTCGTTGATTCGTCTTTCGCAATTTTTCGCGCTCCCTTTGAGGATAGCCAGAGTTATCGTTGGATCGATGAGATAATAGGCCACCCTAATATTTATCAACCTAACAACTAACACCCCTAACTTGGCTCGACAATTTGAATTTGAGTGTTGATCGTCTCGATTTCAGAGTATTTACACGTATTTAGTGACAAGGAAAGTAGTTCGTGTATTAACAACTAACACACTAACATCTATTTTAACATTTAGAACCCAAACAGTCCGAAAATTTTTAAATGGACCTCTAACGAGCTCGAGTTCCGATGTTAAGATATTTACAGGCGATTATTTTCAATTGATTATAAAAGTAGTGAATGTATTAACAACTAACACACTAACATCTATTATCTTAACATTTGAAACTCGAACAGTCCAAGAATGTTCAAATGGGCCTATAACGAGTTTAAGTTCGGATATTAAAATATTTAAACGAGTTTATTTTTAATCGATTATAAAAGTAGTAAATGCATTATCAACTAACACCCTAACTCGGCACAAAAATTTCAAAACTAACTGATAACAAGCTCGGACATTTATTCACGGTTATTTTGGACTGATTAGAAAAGTAGTGCGTGTGATAACAACTAACATCTATCACCCTAACATCCTAACCCTAACAACTAACAACCTAACTTCTACAGTCCTAACCCAACCCAAGATATTTCAAATTAGCTGATAAGCTCGATTTCTAGTACTAGGATTTTCACAAGTGCTTATCTTTCGAATAAAAAAGTAGTGCAACTTTAACACCCTAAGCCCAAGGATTCACAAATCGACAGATAACAAACTGATTTCGAGCACAAGAATATTTACATGCGCTTATTTTTAATCGACCAGGAGCTGTATGTGCCTCGATCGACCTTATCGGACGCAAAACAGAGAGAGAGAGAGAGAGAGAGAGAGAGAGAAAATCGAACGACGAGTACACGACCCATTTATCGTTGTTCGCTCGCACGTGTGTAACGTGGACACACTTGCCCCCACCTCTGTACTCCCGTGTTTACGATACGAGACCAAAACGAAAACAAACGTCTAGGCGTGTCAACTAGCCAAGAGGCTAGAAAAATTTTACGCAATTGGAAAATAACGCGATTGTCTAAACAACAAACAAGCCGTTCGTTATTTTTTGTTTTTCTCGCGCCAAGGCAAAACATGTTTGCGAGTTATGCTAATCGGGGCCGACCCGCGAAAACTTTTCCAATCGGAGTGCATCGACTCGAAAATTTCGCGAGGATGCGGCGATTAATTGTCGTGACGTCAGCAGACGCGATCAGTGACCTACATGCATCTCGCGCTCGCACGCTCGCACGACCAATGACCCTACGCACGACGCGCGCGCTCGCTCGCTTATTTTAATTCCATCGCGCGCGAGCTGCAGGCGCAACAAAAGATAACATTGAGACGTTGAAGAGCTTGTCGCCTCTATAGAAGGTCGCCGATGTCAGACGATTTTTATTCGCGAAACGACTCGCGAATGAAATATCTCGCGTAGAAAGTGTCGTGTGCCTGCACGATCAGGGACGTAACAATTGAAACTCGGTACAGAAATATTTAACACTAGATTTACGGACACTTTTACATGCCTATTTTCGTAAGAAAGTTTTAATATTAAACAATACCGAAATGATCAATTTTTTTCGAAATAATAAATTGTAAACCAGTTTAGTTATAAACTATCAAGTTTAAATGGGGAGAAGAGATACATATTTGCATTAAAAATGTGTCAATAAAACTGGATGTTAGGTCTTTGGACGTTAGGTCGACTTAAAGTTAGGTGCTAGGGTATTTATTAGCAAAACTACACTGAAAATGAAAATTTGAATGCACTTTTTTGCATACGTCCAAATAAATGCTAAAATTAATATTAATTTGAGTATTTATTTGAGTTGAAAATAATAATTTTATTCTAATTATATACTTTGAGTAATAATTTACTACATTGAACATTTATATATTTTCAAATATTAGAGCAAATTTTTATTTTCTGTGTAGTGAATAAGATCTCGTGTCGTCTCGTGTAGAAAGTGTGCGCCTGCACGTTCAGGGCCGTATCAATTGAATTACAATCCAATTTATTGGAGAAGAAATACCCTCATCGAGAAATTAAAGGGACAGTTATTTTCCTATTACTGTCTCATAAAAATGATCGAATTTAATCGATAAAGTGATCATTTTGAACCTCGAATCTTCTAAAAAATGATCACCTGGTCGATTCGATTCGACAATTTTTAACCAAAACAGCTTTTCGGGAATTCCAAATGTCCCCTCAATTTTTCTCAGTACACATTTCGCGTTGGCCTTCTCGCGACAGTTCTTTGTTCTCGATTTTGAAATGGAGCCCCTCTATTTATAGTTTTTCAAATTTTTCCGTATAAACTAGCGAGAGAGTAGCATCTCTCTCGAGAAATCTCGTTGCTTTGATCGATACGAATATGGGTCGAGAGTTTCCGCGTCGAACTTGACCCAATTTCCCAAGGAAAATATCGGCGAGAGAGAACGGAGGAGTACATTTTCGAAGGGGTGGCAGGAGGAGAACTCCTCGTTGCAACGAACCTGATACACCTGCCCACGGTGATCCAGGAGGTCTCTCCATTGACGATCGATCTCTGCAGGATCCTCGAGGTGCACACTTTAACGAGTACGTTCGCGCTCATTTTGATTTTAACGTTTTTCTCAGTCTCGGAAAAAAATTTCGCTCTCTCTTGATGGAGGAGAAAAATAAACAACTCTTGTTTCACCCCTCGCGGATGAAAAATTGCACGGACGAGAGTCGAAGGCCACTCTCTACTGGTCCGTACGGGTGGTAACGGGCGGCTTTTATATGGGACTCCCCCTACCACGAGCGACGAACCCGGCGCACACGCTCCGAACACACTCGCAGCAGCGCATGGTCGGTAGATTCCCGGTTTTCGCGACACCACCGCTCCATACACACTCTCGCCACCCGAATACGTTTGTGTAAACAGATACGTACGCGAAATGCAAAATTCCGCCAATTCGAGCGATCCCACGTGGAACGAAACGTAAGAGTTTCGGAATAACAAGTCGAAATTAATGAAACGAAACGAAATAAATAAACGAAATTAAATAATCTGTTGAAAACAACTTGCTGGTAATGAAAAAGGAGTGAAATAAAATAATAATTATAATTACAAAATATCAATTATACTTATTATTTTGTCGATATTATTCATAATTAAATGAAATTAAATAATCTGTTAAAAACAACTTGTTGCTAACGAAAAATAAGAAGTAAAATAATAACTATAGTTATAATATATTAGTTATATTGTTATTATTTTGTCAAAGACATTTCATGTCTTATTAAGCTATTTTCTTGCAAAAATTAGTGTTATTTCACGTGATCGTCGTGTGTCTCGTCTAACCGACAAACAGTAGCTCATCCTAATAAAATAAAAATAAATTCCCGAATAAAAATTTTCCGCAAACATCTTTTCGATGACGAACAAGTAAAATGAAAAAATACATGTTATAATTACGATTAATTAATGATGTAATAATAATCATTGTTACTATCGCTCATTGTGTCGTAAATAAAATATTTTTCGCAAAAATTAGCGTTATTTTGATCACGTGATCGTATATCTCAAACGAATTGACAAACAGAGTAGCTCATTCTACTCTCCCTCCCTCTCCGATCTCGGTCAACGAGGCATCTGCAGGCGCGTTATCGCGAGGCGGCATGCGCCACTCGCGAAACCAAATCCGGCGACGCGGAGACCGCGATAATTGCTTTCAGCTAATCGTACGTTCAATGACGAAAGAAAAAACGACTGGTTGCTTAGGAGAGAAAAAAAAATGAAGACTCATCCTTAATGGGATCTCGTATCGATGTGGATGCTCGAAGTTTCAAAATTTGCTCCAAGGTTCTGCGATAACCGATAAGAAAGATTTCTAATTCGGAGTAGAAGGATTTGTTTGCCATCGTAATCGATAGGGTGACTATGATAATCTTCAGCTTTGTTGACTGAATCATTTTTCCAAAGGTGTATGAATAAGTAATGATCTAAATTTTTTTTATAATTTGTTTTGTTAATGTCTTTAATGAATATTTAATTTAATTCGTATTATTTAACTAATTAATTCATTGAAGATAATCTAAATTTTTATATAGACTGTTTCATTAATGTCTTTAATGAATCTTTAATATAAATCACATTATTATATGCTGAAAAGCTAAGTAAGGTGTTACGATGTCTAATCCATCAACTAATTATCACATAAATTTTTATGTTAATCATTTCACTAAACTCCTTAATGAATCTTTAATTGTAATGTTCGAGTAATAACTTTTGAAAGTATATTTTCAAAATTCAAAATAAAATAATCGTTTAATTCAACAAAATGTAAAACAACCGATTTTTCACTCAAACTTTTTTTTATCTGAAAAAATACCAGCATAGCAATTTAATCGATCGGACAAATCTTCTCAGTATGGAATGCAACGCTCGTCGACACGTTACGAGTTTTTCTCTTCCGCGGGAGAGAATCGCAGCGATTAAAATCGCGGCCCGATCGAGGCCGCGTCGAAAAATCGATCGAGCCGGACGCCCTCGGACGAGACTTTTTTTCAACTTCAATCTCGCGACTTATTCTTCTTAATCGAGAGCGATTTTCGAGCCAATTGAGCGACTCAATGAGCGACGGGACGGCCAGATTCCTTTTTTTTTTTACCCCGCTGCTTTCACGCTCGCTTCAATTTGCGAAAGATTGTTGCCCTAATATCGTTTTTATCGTGTCCTTGGATATAGCGGGTAGAGAAAAAAGGACAAATAAAAAATATAAATAAATTCGCAACCGGGCTCCTCACTATCGTGGGCCGATTAAATTTCGAGCGAGCCGTGTTTACGTTCTACTATCTATCGGTTTTCCTCTCCTCGTCTCTATTTCCCTCCCGCCCACACTCGGCGTATAAATTCGCGAGTACTCGAGCCGAGCGGTTAATTTATTCCCGAACGAGACGGATCGATCGTTGCTTATCGCTCTTGTTTTCGCGTTAAAAAAATTCTCTCTCTCTCTCTCTCTCTCTTGAACGGAGATGACCGACACGTGTTCGACCCAGATTTCGAAGGCACATTGTTTTTGTTTTTTTTTTTTTTCGGGAAAGCTATGGAAAATGCCGCTGTTTTATTTTTCTGACGATACCGTTAATCGTCTCGAAAACGAGTTTAGCCTCATTTTGTATTCACTCCGGAGAAAAAATAGAGAGAGAGAGAGAGAGAAGATTCTCTGGAGGCTCGATTCGTGTACCGGTTTCGACTATTTTCGATTGGATCTCGCTTTTCTTGTTTTTTTCACGACTAAGCGGCACGTGTACAAACTCGCGTGGGCACTCTTCTTATTTTTTTCTTTCTATCCTTGCTTCTGCGGGCCTCGCGTTACCCGAGAGAGTCGAGTTACGCAACTCGGGCCCGTGGAATATTTCACGATTCATTTCTTTCGTTGCGAAAGAATATCGCACGGTATCGGGTTTTAATGAGGAATCACTCACGTTTGGTCGAGTTTGTCTTCTCGGTCTCTTCACGCGCGTTTTTCTTACACTGGCATTCCGGAAAACTCGTACGAAAAATCCCGACGACTCGACGAGAGTGAAGAAAGCGTTCCTCGTACTTGAAGTTTATATATAACGAGGGTACCCCTCTTTTCTCGTCTAATCGAAGATAAAACGAAATTTTCGCGCCAAAGTCATTCGTCAAGCGCGTGAAAAGGAGCCACTAATTCAACCTCTCCCCTCCCTCCCTCCTCATTCTTGCAAGCATCTCTCGGTATACAAAGTCTGTGCCGGGTTGCACGAGATAAACATTTAATTTGTCTAACGACCGATAACTTATCGCTCGGGTGACGGTTTGTTTTCGTCCAACGGAAAGAAAGAGAGGACCAGTAGCGAAACGGCGCCTCCGTGATCCACGAAAAATCTGACACAACAAGAGTCCGCTTCGAATTTTGTTTTTCGAGCCGATTGAGGTAGTTCTATGTAAAATTGGAATTGTTGATAATAATTTTGGGTGGAGTTCCGAAAGAGCAGGAACAAGTTTCGTAATGAAATTTTGCACAGAGGTAGTCCTGAGGCATACAAACAAAACCCCCAAGGGATTTTTGGCGTTGAGG
>NCVS01000559.1:1317-17060 GCA_003055095.1 Goniozus legneri | reverse complement strand
CTCTCGCCTCAAACTCCACCGAAGCTTCCTTCGCGTTGCTCGCTGCAGCTACTGCCGTTGATATTACCGTGGCTACCCTCTCTCTCTCTCTCTTAAAATTTCTACTCTCAGGATTCCTGGGCGAAAATTCTCGATAAAATAATTGAACGTTATCTGTCTGATAATAATATCGCTGTTATTTATACGCCGAATTTACCTACCTGAAATGGAGCGAAACTGATGCTACTCGATTTCTCTTCGAAAATTGTATCAGTAAACTAGTTTTTGAAAATTTTTTAATCTCGAAAACTATTTTACATATAATCTATAGTTTGTTGTTTTCTCATGGTCGCAACTCGCCCACCCAACTCTCGCTGATCTACGCGAGAAATTCGTAGGAAAGTAACAACGCCAGCGAACAGAACCATTTGAAAATTTCTTTCGGTATCATGCCGTGCAAACCGATAATTTTTTACTCCCTTTTTTTGCTTCAGGTAGCAAAGGGCGAGTTTAACGGCAACAGGATTGATATACGCGAGTCACGAAGAAACTCAAAGCTCGTTTCCTCGACTCGGTGCAAAACGAGGTGAGAGAGGGTGGACTCGCACGACGAAGAGCCGATCGACACGGAAACCTCCAATTCAGTTTGGCGTTACTCGCCCTCACGTGCAGCTTGCATCTATAACTACGAGATCGACGAGTGACTCGATGCGGAGGTAATGATATATGTAGGACCCAACCATGTTGGTTTTACTTTGAAGAATTGCCGTTCAAATTCTACATCTTATCGCGTCTCATAGCGGTGATAAAATTACTTATATAGGTTAATTCGGTAATACCTTGTACGCTCGCACAGAGAACGCTACTTTCTGTGTTTCGATGGACGTGTGTGCGAGGAGCGAGCGTGTTTTACTACTCGAGCCACACCTGCGAGAACCCCCTCGAGAATGACGTTCTTGCTTTTCTTTTTCGCTCCACACGCAAACTCGTTTACATTAGTACGCAGTGTGTGTATGTGTGTGTGTGCGAGTGTGTGAGTGTGTATGCTCAACAGCGGAAGGCACGTAGCCGTCCGGCAGAAAATAGAGAGCGAACACGTCTCCCCCTTCTCTCCTCTCGCTGTTGCTTTTTTTCCTTTTAAGCGGTAATTAAGCACGCCGTCGAGTATAATCGCCAAGATAATCCACAGCAACAAGTGCATAATTTTCGGCGGCCTCTTAATCGCGTTTCGTGTTCTCTCTTTTTTCGTCAGAATGGCCAGAGGAATCGACGGATGTGGATTGCGACCTTGAGACGCGAGTTCTGGAGAGAACTGGAGATATGAGAGAATAGAGTCGACGGGATATCGCTGCGACTGTTATCGAGTTAGACGAGCGTGACAATCCGCACGGATGAGCGTCGCCGAGAATTGGCGTTCTTGCAATTATCGGTTCGGACAGCCGAGTGATTTGCGGGTATCTGTAACTGATTATGTAACTGATACATTCTAAGAATTGTACCTTCGAGCTGACTCGCGATAAGCTTGTCATTACAGAATTTACAGATTTTTTTGAGTTTGACGAATTTTGGAATTATTTGAAAATCAAAATAGTGCAACCAAACATTTCATGTAAATTGCATCATTTTGATTTTCAAACAATTCGCTCACATTGATGAATAATTTTATTCGTTGAAGAATATTTGATTAACAGTCAAATTGATTTTAGTTCAAGTCCAAATATTTGTTCTCTGTAAAAGATAGTATAAATGCAAGGTACACAATTATTTAAATCACCTTACTTATTGTATTTAGAAATATTCAAGCGCATTTACAAACTCCAAAACTCTCCGTGACCTCGAATAACCTTGAAAGAACGTTCACCCCTGCTAAATTCTTTCTGTGATGAGAGAAAGTTTTTAAATATTTCAATAGATCGATGGAAGTTGGAAACTTCGTACACACCTTGCTAAGATGGAAGCTCGTCTAGCTCACATTATAGTAGCTAGTACTACGATAAAAATATTCTTACTGAACTCGAACTAGTTCAGTCTATCCTCTCGCAAGAATATCTAAAAAATAAGGTGAGGAAATGAAAGCGGTGAGAAAGAATAGACAGATAGAGAGGAGATAGAAGAGTGAGCGAGCGAGTCAGAGAAAGAGAGGGAGAGTGAGATAGAAGAGACTACTTCTCTATATATTAGCTCGGTATCCGGCACCGAGAATGTCACGGTACACAAAGTTGTTGTTTGTGAGGTGCAATACTCACGTACACCGAGAAGCAACGGCGCTCGCGTAAATACATAGTACGAACACAGCTGCGATAGGGACACGGTCTCGTGTTCGAAACCCCTCGGAGTGCTAGCGTGAGCGTTCATAGTTGTGCGCGGTTGGAAGGGGCCGTGAGGCGAGGGTGGCCGTAGAACGGAATGGGGAAAGGGAGGGACTGTAGGTGGCAGGATGGGCTGAGGGTCCCAACGCGGCTGACACACAAACAACCTCGCCCCTCTCTCCTCCTCCGCCCTCTCCGCCCTATCTGACCAACCCTCAGGCATCCCTTAACCAGCGTTAGACACCGCTGAATTATGCACTCCGAGGGCTGAAACCCTCCCCTGTCCGGAAAATCGAGAGATCTCTCGCGGAAACGGGCGAATAACGCGCGAGGAGGTTCATCAATTAAGCGACTTCGAATTAACCCTCCCCTCTCCCCCACCGCCACGCCAGTTTTATCGAGCACTCGTTATATACCTGTTGAGGCACTCGATATTCGGAATTGATTCGTACCGCGGCGGGATGTATAACTCAGACGGGGACGTGATGTACAGTCGCGTGCGAGCTCCGGATTCTTGAAATATCTCCGGCCGCTCGGCTCTACGTCTCTCTTCTGTCTCGCGATTTCACGTCATCTCGGAATCCAATCTTCCGTTCACGTTCGGCGGCTAATTACTTTATCGAACGAAATATCCGGCGAGTGTTGATGTACGGAGGGTCGAGAGAGCGCCAGGGGTTGGTCATAATGCATATTGCACTCCGCTAGGGTGCCGGCCATTGGTCAACCGCTCACGAACTGCGCGAGCGAGAGAGCGAGAGAGGGGGAGAGAGTAGGAGAGCTACTACGCGAAAGGTCAGGCTGTACTCTCGCGAATTACAACGGACGCTTTATCGTATATTTTATATTTGCCAGGCGCGGTTGGACACGAGTCGACGTTACTCCGGTTGCGCGAAAAACGCTACGTGCGCGTCGCGAGACCGCCAGCCGCGCTGATTAAAAGTTCGAGAGCATAAAAATTCGCCCCGACCGTCGCTGAATTATTTAGGACGAAACGAGAAGGTAAAATATATATAACGGGGAAGTTCCCGCGATCTGATAATTATTAAACACGGTGTGTCCGCGCTTCTATGGTCAGTTTAGATACTTCGGTCGATTAAAAAAATTTTTTTTCCCTCGCTATTAACCCAGTTGCGAGTGTCGCTTCCCTGTTTGGAATAGTTTGACCTAGAAAAACTCAAAATTATTTCTCCTTCTGATAATCCCATTAGAATAAGGGAATTAAAATAAAATTAGAATTCGATTCAAAAACGATTAAGAGATAAACGGGGAAATTTTTCAACGCCGAGTCGAGATGAAAAAAATGATTCTATAAGTGGAATAGAACGAAATTCGAAATCCCGAATAATTTCGAGTCCATTCTCATATTAGAATAACACTCGATCAAAAATCAGACGATTAATTGAAAAGCTAAGGAGAGAGAAAAAATAATTCAATCAGAGGAATGTCAGCTGGAATAGAATGCGACATTATTGGTCTCACTCCCTTTCACCCCTTTCTCGTCCCTTGTACCGTGACATTAAGCCGCGCGCCTCTACAGCATCGGTATAGGAGCGCACTTCAACCCCAACCCACCCACCCACACTCACCCCCCTTCCTCCTCGACATACAGATATATATTCGCGCGCGAGGGTAGCTTGTATTTCGCATGGATTTCGTGCGTTTCAATGAAACAAGGCGCGCTGATGTCAACCTACCTGCGTCGGGTTCAACGCACCTCCAAAGCAACCACACCTCTCTCTGCCTCTCTCTCTCTCTCTCTCTCTCTCTCATTCGCGTACTGACGACCCACCCTCGTGGAACGCGTTCACCACCTTCAACCCCAACGGGTGTCCCGACCACTGCCTCCCCCCTCGCGCCACCCCCTCGCAGCCACCCCTTGCAACCAGCCCCCGTCGGTGAACCCTCTAACCACTCCACGGTCGACCCTATATCCGACCCATGTACAGTTCGCTCTCTCAGTCTACCTATATATAACCTCTATGCGCGCAACTATGTGCGGGAGTGAACGAGCCCGAGCGCACATGCAACCCTTATGTGCCGTGTAAACCGTGCATGTGCGGCTATTAGTATATACGTGTATATGTATTATATATGTATATGTATATATATATATATTGTATCAAAATGGACGCAACCGGGCTGTACGTACAGATATTCGCGTACCTACGCACCCATCGTGCACCCGAAGGTTGAATTTTCCACCCTGTGCGAGTGTCTTGCTTCCAATATACACTCAGAAAAGAGCGGGAAGGGTAAAGTTATGAATCACCATTGACTTCTGCTGTTAAAGTATTTTACTGTTAATAAAAATCAGATGTACGATAATTTTGGTAATTGATGTAAAATATTGTTCACTGAATTATAGCGACCTGGTACAATCGTGACGCATCTTTCACTGTCAAGAGACTCAGAAACGAATTTCGTTATCAAAAACGAGTTTGGAGAGCGGCGAAAAATAGGCGAGGAGGACCGAAGCGCGAAAAGTGAGTCTATTGTTGTGTGATTTTATGAACGAATGTAATTTGCATGAAGTGGGTAGTTACGTACCGGTACTCGTATTTTAATGCACGAAAAACATTTTAACAAGTTTCCGAGAATGACGATTTGGACGCATCGTTGGAAGTATTTATAACACAATTTCGTACGCGCGAGTGACCACAGTTGCTCTTGGTTAAAGCTGACTATTAGTAGGTTGTGAGTAAAAACATCCTTGTTTTACAGCAAGGATTTTTTGGATGAATCGTTAATTGATCTCACTGGAGAATATTTTTTTATTTATCACTCTTCTCAAAATCTACAAACGTTATTTAATTAAACAACTTTAATTTGAGGGGTATATACACATTTTTCGAAAATTTTCAATCGTCGTGAGAGGTGTTATAGAATTTAGTATCGTTTATGCATTCAAAGCGGTACAAATGGATCAGATTACTCGATTGAAGATTTTCTCAACAACCAGAAGCGGAACGACGCCACAATCACGTCCGGTCGAGCATAGATTACACGCACACGTGCGTTCATATCGTAGGGCCGATCGTAGACGTTGGATCGGTCCTCGGGACGTGGATGCACGTCGTACGCGCTGATAATCACAGGTAACGTTGCCGCGCGGCTATGAAATTGGGCCGAGAGGGCTGTCGCCCGTCCTAAAGGGACTTTGAGATACAGTCACGGAACGTTGCTTCGCGTAACGCGAGTACAATGTGCGACACGTACGCATTAAAAGCACCGTTCTATGTACACAGAATAAATATGTATACGGCTATGTAAACCGTCTCGAATAATTGTTGTTTGCTTAATAATTGTCGAATTTTGCAAATTTTCAACAATCGTAATAAAGATTTAATATTAATGCTATTAAGCGCTTGCTACATTTTTAAAATACTTCTGTTTATTAATTTTCAATTCTGACAAGAAGTTGCATTAATTATAGCAAGCTCGTCAAAAATGAGTTTAATCGATCGTACGAAATTAGGATAGCGGGGATTCAATGAACACGTATACAGTCGTATTTAGAAACTGAAACGCGGAGTTGAAGAGGGTAAAACGATATATGGGTCGAACCGGCGTATCGCTGGAATTTTAATGGCCGTCGAATCGGTTAGGGCGGGTCGTGGTCATTACGCACGCTTCGCGAATTGCAAACTGCTGTCGATTTTACCCTCTTTTTTTCCTCTACCCTCCCCTCCCACGCACTGTCCCATCGATCGCGCGTGGGCCGCTCAGCGCGCGCGTTATTTTCCTCGCGTCTTGTCAAAAACAGAAGCGAAAAAATTGCATCGATCGTTCCAGTTTTGCAATCTGTCGCTATAAAATAGTAATTACAGCGAAATTTCATTAGGCGACGCTTTATTAACTCGTTCGTTATTACCTCGTTCAAGAATATTTTTTTATCCGAGTCCGATATAGAGCGTCTAGAAATATGAATTAACGAGATCTAGACAATGACTTCGGATTCTCATTTTATACGCTCGGTTATTTCTCATCCGTTTCGGTATTTCGTAGAACAAACCAAATTTCCGGAGTGCAAAACAAGTTCCCGATGTAAACGTCCGGCTCTTAAAGAGGGGCGTTGTCGTGAATTTTCGGTAGGAGTGTGTTTTCAATCAGAAATCTAATATTCTTTTTCAATTCCATTCCGATTGATTCGCTCCCTTTATCGGCGAGCGATTCGCATCTGGTCCGCGATGCGCCCGCTGATAGACCCAGCACGCCACTCAACGATATTAGCGAACCGAGCTCTTCTTTTAAGCAACAAAGCGAGATTCACGAAATATGGTAACTTTCTGCGCTGTAAGTTCGATACTCGAATTTCTCGTACGAAAACACGACGTTTCGTACTTTCCCAGTCCGAACTTATTGCACGAAATCTGAAATTCATTCGATACCGGAAGTGAGTTTCTTAAGAGTTCAAAGCTTACTAAATTTTCTTTGTGCTCGAGCTTTTCGTTCTCCAGAGCGTGACATCATCGCTGTACTAGGTGAGTCGTCGTGGCATCTCTCCCTTTTCTACTCGGTTCTTCCGCGCGCGCTCGTGAAGGAGGGTGGGCCGAGGGTGAAGGGTGAGTTCCGTTAATCTAGCGTCCGAGGGACTCCAGGAAAGAGGGAGAGAGCGAGAGGGTGTGGCGAAAGAAGTGGGAGAGACGTCGCTTAGGTGGAGAAAACGTCAGAGGGGCTGAGTGAGAGGTGGAAAAGTGAGTTGGAGATGAGAGCGTGTGAGGGAGAGCGAGAGAGCGAGTAAGAGCAAATGAGAGATAGCGAGAGAGAGAGAGAGAGAGAGAGAGAGAGAGAGTAAAGCGAAAGGGGTTCTGCCAGGACTGGGGTGTTCTTGATAAAGGTGGGGTTGGTGGACCCGTTGATGAAGGTTCCCAGCTAGAGGGGTTACCACGGCGTTTCTACTCTGATGGCCCGAGGGGGTGGGCCGGGGGAGAGAAAGAGAAAAGACGAGCTAAGTGGAGGAGCGAGGGAGACAGCGAGCGAGAGGGTGGATGGGTCGGATGAGAGCTCGCAGAGTAAGCAGGATCGGCTGGCGGAAAGTGGGTGGGATGAAAAAGAAGATAGAAGGAGAGAGATAGAGAGGGTCCAGTGCGGTCCAAGAAGCACTGATTCATCCCCCAGAGTTATGCCCCCGACGGTCAAGGAAGATACACAACGACAATGTATTTTCCCTCCTGTCGCTCATCCCCCAACCGCCCCTCCTTATTTCTCGCAATCGGTCGACGCGGAAGAGTCCGAAATGAGCGCTATTGGAGCTCGATAAACGAAAACGAACTCGGTGTTACTCGACACTACTTTTGTCACGAATCGATCGAAAAGTGTCTTCTCGGGACAAGCTAAAAAATATCCGCATTAATAGGGGTTCGTCTTTTTCTCTTCGAGAAAATTCAAGGTATGCATAGGTGGGTAGTGAGATAATTCTCTCTCAGGCGTTGAGGGAGAAGAAACGAGATAGGGTACACCGCAGATGTTCTTTTGCCCGCACTTCTAATTTGGTAATGGAAGTCGAGTCCTTGGGTAATCTCGTTAATAACTCTTAATTGTTTTAATTCACGATGAATTACGATAGACTACCGCTGGAACGAGGCTTATAAATAATGTCGAGCTCCCTCGGATATTTTTCTCAAAAATTAATAGTCCCGTATTCATTTAGAATATCCTATACAAAGAAATCTATATCAATAGGATTTGACATTCACGAGTGCGAAGATATTTTCGTTCTTTTCTCGAATCGATAGGTGAAATAACAAAATTCCATACTCGGAGACCATAACGGAGATGTTTCGAGCAAAAAATTCAACTTTTCTAATGAAGACAAATCCATCCCTGTCCAATGACGCGTAGACTTCGGTTGGAGGAGGAAGTGCTGGATGGTTAGCTCGATCTCGCTTCGTCATTCTCTCTCTCTCTCTTTCTCTCTTGCTTTATATATCTGTCTCACTCGTTCTCTCGATGTAGATGCGGTACAAAAGGACGAGGAGAGAGAGGGAGAGAGAGAGAGAGAGAGAGAAGTACGAGCATTCCATCTCAAGCCGAAGCCTCGGTACACACCGGATGGAGAAGCTTCTCGCGTGTACGTGGAACTCGGTGTGATGGTGCATCTGTACAGCAGACGCGAACGCGTGTTGGGTGGGGTGTTTGGAAGACGAAGAGGACCATAGAGTTTCGGAACACCACATCACTCTCCCTCGCTGCCGCAGCAGTGATGGGTTCGAACTATCGAGTTTAAACAAATTTACTCCTTTGTAAATATTACAAGTCCGCATTTTTCTACCTCTATTATATTACGATAACGTTTGTAGGAAAAGTTGATAAAAAAATACGAAATGACAGTGATCAATCAAGATGCTCTCCGCCAGATTGAAAGACGGATCTCTTGTTTATCAAACACCTGTCGACGATCGTGTTAGACCCCTTCGAATCACTTGCCATTTAACGCTGCTCCGTAACAAAAATCAAGGGGTGAGCCCGCGCGTGTTTCCCAGCCATAATGGCAAAGCAAACAGCACCCCGTCGCCGTTTGAAAGAAAATCAACGTCCATACAGCGCGCTCAAACGCGAAAAGTTTATTAATAACGAAGGTCTTCCACGCAGAATAAGCATAACCGATCCGAATCCGAAACGAGTAGTTGAAAATTTAACTCGGAAATGAAATAAAACAATCCTAATTTTTCGCCAAGTGACCTACTTTCCAAAACGACCCCCATGCATCATTAATTTTCACCCTAAAAATGTCCCGCGGATTTCTCCGTCCGAAAAAATCCGCCCTGCGTATTATTTTATTTAGCCGGAGCCAGCTATTTATTCGATAATTTTGAACATTCACGGCACTCGCTCGACTACGTCACTAGCTTTAGCCGTCTCTCGGGCGCCTTTCCACCCCCGACGAGCCACCTCCGTTGCCCTTCCGCGCATCCCCACCCACCTCACCCCGCGTTTCATCCCTCTCGGTTGGGGCAGATATCTCGGCGTCCTGTCCGTAATATCCCTGGCCCTCCGCTGCCACCCTCCCACCCCCGCGTGGAGCCAGCCAGACCACGTTCACCCCCTCAGGGCCGGAGTTAGTAGGGTTGCCTCTTTCTACCCTCCCTCCCCCCGTCCCACCCTTCTCTCCCTCACTCGGTCGCCTCTTCAACTCGCCCCCCTCGCTCCCGCCACCCCTCCGTCCACCTACAACCCCTCACGTTCAACCTCCATTCTCGCCTCACACCACCCCAACGGCAACCTCGCTCCTTCTTCACTGCCGACTCTCACCCTCTTCTCACCCCACCTCCCCCCGCTCTGCACCCCCGCGCAACGACGTCGCCGCACAAAGTGCGGACGTTCGGGGCTGATGGTTCGAAGAGGGTGGGTTGCCTCGGTCCCGGAGAGTACAAGGATACGTACGTGCGCTGCACACATGCCACGCGATAATCCCACTCTCTTTTTCTCCCCCCCCCGCCCCTCCCCCATCGCCCACCCCTCGTCCACCTTTGCCCCGCATTTTCCTTCCCCTCCTACGAAATTTTTGCCTTTTTCTTTCGTTCCTCGTTCTTCCCTCTGTGTATTTTTCTTCTTATTTTCAATGAAGTCGCTCTCGCCCCTTCGTCCTCATTTTTTCGATTCTCCTGCTGCACCGGCCTTCTTATTTCTTTGTCCGTTTTAAAGAAACGTCCAGAGGGTTACGCGTTGACGAACAAAATGTCGCGCTCTTCCTTTTTCGCGTATCTGGTGACGATGTCGAGAGTTTTCGAGGATTTCGAAATTTTACCTTTCCAGTCCTTTGTTATTGGCTCGCTTTTACATCGAGCCATCCCCACTCTCCCCCCATCGCTCGGAGATAGTAGGTTATTACTAATGTCCGACGCAGGTAGCATCGATTCGCGAGATAGCACAAAAGGTACCATTCGCTGTCCCCGTTCCTGTGTTTTCACGAAGGGGAATTATAAAGATAAATACGTGCCGTCCAATCGATTCACGCTCGATGATTCGGCCCGATAAAAGCGGACAGAGAGTCGCGTAATCGAGGACTCGGTTACGTCGGAATTTCCAAATGGCCGATGATCGTATTTTTTTCTCGGCCCCGAAGGAAATTGCACTCGTCGAGACCGGACGTTGATCCCTCTACACGGGCCGTCCAACTTCTGCCCCTTTCGCGACTCGTCATCCGCTATGCCGCGTTCTGTAAATGTAACGAGAACGCGTTTCGAGAGTGCCCTTTGTCACCGGCCGAACGATTTAATTCTGTCGACCTACGGCAGAGAGTGCGCCGATGTACAATATCGCTAATGTCCGGCGCAGAGAGAATCGTGCACGCGTGCAACGGAGTAATGGGGTAGCCGAGTTTATATATACTATACACATTGTGTATATATATCTATATATCTACGCATGATATGGCGCAGGGGGGGTTGATATACACGCGTGTTTATGAATCTGGAAATCTCCCTGTCCTCTTCACATCGGAAGTATGTGTGTACTATTAATCCGTATGTTTCTCCCATATTCTAGTCGCGCAAAAGCAAGTTGCCCGTTGCCGAGCGCGAGAACAAAGCCAGCGCGGTTCCGTCGAGTGACGATTGAGATTGGAATTGTAATTTTGGTTATTAGAAACTGAAATGTTATAGTTTATTCTCTGAGAGTCCTCCCTCCGAGCTCGATGAAAAGTCGTACTGTTTATTCGCAATATTTACTATTTCTCTAAAACCATTTTGTTTGAAGTCACTTTGGAAAAATTCACATTTTCTCCAGTCTTGCCTAAAGTATCCGCGGGAGTGAAAGGTCGAACGGAAAAAATTAAAAACGACTCGAGAGCGAGCTCAAAGGTGAATCGAGATAGATAGACGAGTCGGAGGAAGAGACAGAGAAAGAGATGGTATATTGCGAGAGAGTGCGTGTCGGAATAGCGAGTGAAATGCGCGAGGACAAAGCGCAGGAGGCTGAAGAGCGAGAGAGCGAAACGGAACACGCAACGGGATGAGCGAGAGTGAGAGAGAGAGAGAGAGAGGGAGGATGAGTTGGGGGTGGTAGCGTGCACCCCTTGTAGCGATCCATACGCACCCCAATATCGCCCCCGGGCCGTGCAATCACGGCATACAGAGAATGGGATGAGTTCCAGTATAGCGATGGTGGGCTGTGGGGCTGTGGGGTGGATGAAACGTACCAGTAGACGAGGGGTGGTAGGGGGGGGGGTTGTACGGTGAGTTTCAGCGCGTATACCGTAGCCACCGCCAATTGTGCGTCGTCGACAGGCCTACAACGGGGGAAACTTATTGTTACTCGCGGAAAACCAAAGAGGTGCCCCCCACCCCCTATCACCCTCCTCCTCGAGAGAGTTGGCAGCGGGGGGATGGGGGTTGGATAAGAGGAGCCTCGAAGTTACGGATTAAACGCTGCGGGACGGAGTTCCGTCTCCTTACACGCGGCTGTCGGGCTCCTCGCGACGCCTGGATTCTGACTAGCATCCGGAGATATCCCACCCCCTCCGATATGCCAGCGATATAACCGTCACTGCGACGTCGCGAACCCTCGTCTAGCCGACAGAGTGAAAAATCGATCTCGTTTCGGTTTTCTTGTGTAATGATTGTTGTTAGGGCGCGTACGTGTAAACTGTCTTCACAGAAATTAGTAGTTATTCAGTGTGTAAATTACATTTACTTTAATGTAATATTTTATATAAATAACATTCATTAGAATTTGATTTTTTTTTTTATGTCGAAGAAATAATTATTCAGCGACGTAATCTACTATTTTTCGTAATTTATTATACGACTGTATAAATTTATACAATATCGCACTATATTACGGTGTATTATGTTTCACCTCGTTTCGCGAAAATCGTTTTCGGAAAATTTTCTTTGACAACCTGTATCCCCGCGTACACGAGCATCGCGAATAAGAACGCCGACGGTATATCCCATACGCTGCTCGTAGCTAGCCAGGGGCGACATCAACGTAGATGAATCTTCCCGGCGGATTTACGGGCGCGGCACACTTTTCAGTTTTACGAGAAACCGAGTACGATGCGCGGGGGCGAATAAGAGCGCACCGGCAGAAATGTCGCGATGCATTTTTGAATATCCGATTTATCTTGCCTGGGACGCGATATTCGGATGCTAGGAGAGAGAAGTGAAGAAGGGGAGGGCCCTTTGTTTCTCGGAAATCTTCTCGTTTGCGCGGCCAGTTCGAGGCCGGTCGATTTCGATTTCCGATTGCGCTCTTCCCGAGAAAAAATAGGAAAGAAAATGTGAAAAAAAAGAAGAGCGTGCAAACTACGCAATGAATCGTCAAACGCGACAGATTCGTCGTCACCCTCGGTTATTAATTTCAGAAACATTCCCAGTGATATTTCACTGTTTCGCGAAAATCTCACAATTTCAAACCGGAAAAAGGACGGAGACGAGCAAAAGTGGGTACGAATTTAGTCAAAAGCTCGGGCTCGGGATTAATGAATGCACGCGATCCGTTCCATTATTAATGACCGGCCGACGCAAGAAATTCCGGTTTTCCGCTTGTGCGACTGTGTATGCCTGCATACAAGGTGTTCTCGGAAAACTCTCAACCTGAAATGAACTCGGTTTGTTCGTTAACGAGTCTACAAGAATTCACCGATTTAATAATTTACTAGTACGTTGAACGAGGAAATAACTATTTTATTTCTTGTCGGTACAATTAAAAATTTTTTAAATTTCAACAGATGGTATATTTTCTGTTGAATTTTGATACTTTAACTGCGAATTGTTAAACTGGTACACTCTATATGTGCGTGCGTATGTTATAGCTCGCTCTCTCGCTAGAGTTTCGCATGTACGCGCGAGCGTTGCGCGATCTTGCGGGGCCGAGTGTATCGACCCTGCCGACGAGGGATGCGCCCACACACCCCGCGAGGGGTGTATCACCCCTTTGCTACCCTCCCGGCCTGTTCAACCGAGCCCCCCCCCTGCCACCCCCTCCCCCCGTCACCTGCGTACCCAGAGGGTACCGTGCAATGACCACGCCAGAGCCAGCCATCCCCCATTGCATTCGGAGCGTCATCCAGACGCAACCGCGTCTCCAATAATGGAAGTCGCGAATGATCTACAACCGCTCGAAATTCTGCCACGCTGCATTCGCCACTCTGAATGATTAACAAGAAATTAACAATCCGCCGCGTCACCCGTTTCGTCAAAAGGATACAATTTCAGATCCAGAACAAGCTGAAATAGAAAAAAATATTAATCGTGTTGCATTTGTTATAAATACAAAAATGAAATGATTGTAGAGAAATAAGTCAAAAAATAGGTTGAAATTTTAGATCTTTTAGACACCGCCTGACGGAAATTCGACATTTCCTTTCCATTCAAATTCCCGAGTTCGATTTTCAAACCCTTCCTGAAGGACTCCTCACGTAATTAAGGACTATCTAATCCTAGTAGCGTGAACACCGACTATCCTGCGGGGTACTCTGCGAATTGTTTCGTTTCGTGCGCTTCTCTTTTCCCATTCAACCAGCTGGGGAGAAAAAAAAAACTGCGAGAACAAAGTAAAGCGAAAAAAAGGAGAGAGAGGAGAGAGGAGAGAGAGAGAGAGTGCAGGAGGTATCCAACCCCTTCGCCTTAATACGAGGGGCATCTGTTTTTCCGCGACCGTCCGCTGAGCAGCGAAGGAGAAGGAAAAAGTCGAGGAAGATAAAAAAGAAGGGAAGGTAGGAAGAAAAAAATCTCTATACCCAACCTTCCCTTAATTAAAATTAAAAGACGGCAAACGCTGGATTCCCCGCGTCATTTTTATCCCCCGCGTGCCAGCGGTGCCCACACCCCCCATCAAGCCCCCACCCCCTCCCGCTCCCCTTCCTCACCCTTTCATCGACCCTCTCCTCGGCGTCCCTCCAGTACGACGTACCGACTCCAGACCCACCTCCATCATTCACCGATTTATATTCATAATTACGGCGCCTGCCCCAGCCCAGGTTTCACCTGACTCCCGGACGACGAGGGACGAAACTGGAGCGGTAGCGAGATTATTAGCTGACGATAGAATCAGAATGTACTGTAAGAGCGATACTATTTTATACCTTATCAGTTTTATCTAATCGTTAGCGTTGACTGATTTCACCCAAAAATTGAAAAATAAGAATAAAAACTATAACTAAAAATAATGTACTAATAGTTTCACAAAAAAGTATTGAAAATTATTTGGAGAAAATCCAAATCACCTGGCCTCTTCCTAATTTTTCGAAGGAATATTTTGTTCCAGAAGTTCATAAATCACAAAATACAAATCTCAATTTTTCTAGATAGGGGGATAAATTTTTGTTCCATGGAATATAATTCCGCGATACAATAAATATTCATAAACCGGGATTACAACGGGTGTAATTATAAAATTACATGTGATCGACGGGAATGGGCGCTACACGAGCCGATGAATGAATTAACCCGAGCGTCATATTCGAGGGGATTGAGACGTGTTCGAAATTAAATGACAAGGCTGTTTATGCGGTCGATATAAATCGTTCGCGAACCGCCTGATGGCAATAAAGGAAGATCGTCGAGAGACGGAGGGGTGCGACCGCGGCTATGAGAGAGAGCGAGAGAGAGAGAGAGAGAAAAGAAAAAAGAGAAGAAATCCCATCGACGGGGCGTTTTACAGTTCTCTTTATGAAAACGGCCCCGAACGTTAAAGTGGTACGATGAAAATGGAGTTATGACTATTAGGGTTGTTATAGCGCGGGCGTAGTGTGTACGCGGCTCGTATTTATGAGCGTTAACTCGTTTATACGCGAGCCAGCGCGCGTGTGCGTGTGCGTTAAATCCCTTCTCGTGTCTCCTCTCTCTTTATTAACGGACGGTAAATTTCTCGCTTAATTGCGCTGCGTCCTTATACGGATGCCAGGAGGTCCGAAAACAGAATCCCGATCGACCCAATAGACGACGGAATCGCGACTCGGATTTTACGATCCGACAAAAATTGCCAATTTCGCTCGATAAACTCGCCATCGTAGTGGCAATGATCATACGATATTCGACATTTTCGAACTCTCTATAAGCATTCTACTTTTTTTTTTAGCGAAAAAAGAATTTCTTTCTCGGGACGAAGCTCTAATTATCGCTATTGCGGCGCAACAGAGAGCTGAGAACCCCTTTGAAAAGCCCCACCCCCGTAATCATCCCTACTCGAACGGTAGCGGTGCTTTCGAATCGACACTCGCTCGTACACACGCGAACAACAAACACATACAACGCGAAAGATGATCTAAATTATGCTCAACCGCTGGTTGGCCGCCACGTGCGAATATTCACCTACATTGGTGCTTGTAACGGGTGCGGTTGTTCGCGGGATGGCCGAAACAAATGGCTCCCCTCCGCCTCTCTCTCTCTCTCTCTCTCTCTCTTCGAAATAAAGCCTCGCGGATTCCACGTATCGATAATTTCGAACGGTGAAATTCCGAAACAAAATTGAAAAAATCCAGAAATTTTTCCCTCTCGCGAATTTCGTTTT
>NCVS01000554.1:61302-73269 GCA_003055095.1 Goniozus legneri | reverse complement strand
ATATTCCAAATACACATATTTTGTTCATTCGACTAATTTCTTTCCTCAGTGTACAATATATTATTCTTACCATATAATGTTTGTATTGTATTTTTAGTGCGAATAAGGTGTTCTATATGCACTTCAAAAAAAAATTGCGTTCTAGATTCCGACCCCATGATTCGTGTCGATTTTTTGTTCCTCTCGATGTCTAGAAGTAACCTTTTGTGAAAAGATCGCGCTATTTATTCGAGGAAACGACCATAACGCGAATTCATATTCCGAGAGACGATTATTCACTCGCGTCTTCACGAAAATGAAGTTGGAAGTATAGGAGAGCGGAGCGGATGTGAGTCGAGAGCGATATCGAAAGGCGGCGTTGTTTTTCGTAGGCGCGCACTTGCGGGGCAATTAATCGCGCTCGTTTCTCCATACTGACGGCGGAGTGGATGAGAAAATAGTCCGTCTAGAGTGCCGGGGTGTACATCACTCGGTCAGCTGCGCCTATGAACGAGGGACGAACGGACGACATCCGACAGTTTATAATCGACAAACGGTGACATAAATCACCGTACACGGAGAGAAAAAATCAGTAATGTTCACAATGCAACATTGTAATCAAACTTATATTTTAGAAAACTCATAAACGATACTATGTGAAATAGTAATCATTACAATGTACATGGTAATATTTACTATGTGACATAGTAATGAAGCAAATAGGAAATATTGCTATGCTGCATAGGCAAAATCGAGAGAAAGGAGAACTCGAATGGAGACTTCGAGACTCGCGACGTTTGATCGACGGTGTCTCCCTCTCGTTCGCTCCTCGCTCTCTATCGGCTCGGCTCATCGCAATTTTTTATGCCCTTTCGCTCGGTACATTGCTCGTTTTTGTTCGGCGCTCTCATCTGACCGAGCCAGAGGATCCACTTTACGCGCCGCCGGTAGTCATTCGCGTTTTTGCCCGGCCGTTTTATAAATAGGTGCAACGCGCTCCCTCTCTCTCTCTCTCCTCGGAGTATCTCGTGAGCGTGCACGCCGGGTCGGGTCGCTTTCACGCGTCACGCGGTCGTCATAAGATTCAAGGCCGCGTCACCGATCGACTCTCGAGAGACTCGCGAATGCGAACCGCTCGTGTCGACGTCGCCGATACCATCGACTTTACAAATGACCGCGCGTCGAGTTTAACCGCCTTTACATATTTATGTAATTACATAGAAACGACACGCACTCTTGTAACAGAACTTTGTTAATTGAATCGAAGAGAAATTTTTTCTCCCTCGCGAGTTTTAGTCGCGAAGTTTTATACCGTTTTCGATCATCTCGCGCGTTACACAATTTTGACGAATGGACTTGGGCAATACACAGGCAAAACCAACAGTTAGACGCGTGACAGCTAATAAGTTTTTAGACAGGGTTATTTACGGCTAATATAATTGCTCGGCGCGTCTCGTAATTGCCGTTACGTTTGGCAAGGTGCAAACTAGACAATGATGAGTTATCTTGATTCCCTGTTTTATAGACGCGATATAAAATCGCGAAGCATTCGCGCACTCTATTCTTAGTCCGCTATTATACTCGTGACGCAATTTTATGAAATTCTCTAGCGCCGGAACGAAGAGTCCCCCCGGTTCCCTCGAAGATCGCAATCTCTATCGATTTCGCAAAATTGCACGCTCCTCGTGTCCCCTCTTTGTTATTATCCTCCCGTCGCCCTTGGACGGGGTAACCCGAGTAGGTCGCCGAAAATGGATCCCGAAAAATTATTGACGCGCGAAGCGATTAGTCGATCTCGAACTTTTCAAGGTCTCCTATCTTTCCATAAAATTATCGACTGTCTTCTTTCTTTTCTCTCTCGATTCGAAATTTATCGATTTTCGTATAAATTTTTCGACGACGTCGGCTCGTACGTCGTTCACTCGGCAGACGCGCATAAATAAAGATATGGCGGGATCGGTCAATCGCGATGTAAACCCGTCACTTTCCGCGAAAGGGGACCCACTTTCGTGTATATATTTCGGGGCGAAGCTGCGCAGCGTCGAACTCGCATCGGGCGGATCCTCTCTACCTGTTTTATTACCTCGCACTCGTCTTCCTTGAAAGCGGAACGCCGCATCCCCCTGTCGGATGGATCAGGAATGCCCGATAATCATCTGTAAATCATACGTCACCGTGTGCGCTCACGTTCGCGACAGAGAGAGAGAGAGGGAGAGAGAGAGAGAGAGAGAGAGAGAGAGAGCCTTATAAGCCGGGGAAAAATATTTTCGTCGACGCTCGTATCTCATGGCACTGATGAGTCTCGCGTTACATTTTTCACGTACGTTACGAGTCTTCCATTCGATTGTCGACGCGGCTAGAAGCTTGCGAGGCTGTATCCACCGAGAATTAATAATTCTCCTCGCCTTCTTCTCTCTCCTTACTGGGGACGATAACACGGACGTAACGTAATTTTTTGACATCGTACGTTGTCGAAATTATCCGTCATGCCGTAATTTTCGAAATATACGAGCGTATAACCGAACGAAAAGAGGGAAAAGGAACGTTACGCTCTCGTCTCGTGTAGCGAGCGGTCTTACCTGGGCGCGTATCCGCGCGGGTCAATCTTTATGGCGGACTCGGTTGATTTCATCGGAGATTATCTCGTTATTTATTGGTAAAGACGCGTCTACCCGAAAGAATCGTCCCGCGCGCTTCGCTCAAAAAGTATACACACACCCGGGCCGAATTCCAACGATTCGCGATAACTCAACTGGCGCGAGTTCTGAAAGAATTTCGTTCCGATGACGAGAGGAAGGCACTCTCACGGTGGCGAGTTATCGCGCCCGTCGATCCCCGTAACGAGCGCGCGATGCCCGATTGATAATATTGCCTCGTGCAGGGAGGGCCCCGCAAAAGCCGAATATCGTGTCGGATACGCGGATTCGTAAATTAACCCGAGTCCGGGTAACGTTAATCCGGACGTAAAATGTTTTGAATTACAGACGCGTCTCGCCGACTCGGGGTAAGAGTATCCACCCAGGCGGCTTAATTGAGTTCGACGAACGCGAATAAAAATAAGAATCGACGAGGTCCATTCTCGTATCTCTTCTTATTTCGTCGTTATCGCGCAAAGAGAATAGCGAGGGGGCCACTTATGGGATGACTCGTCCTTCGAAAATCGTTTAATTAATGAAGTTCGAACTCCTCGAGCTCTCCGTTGGCGACAACTACGTCAAACCGGTTGACGAGTGTCACCTCGCGCCCGTCGACTCTTCGCTATTCCTAATTTATCCCATGGTATTTCAATCTGCGAGATTTCGGAGAATAAACACGTCATTTTCGATTGGACGTCTCCGAACTCTGGCGAAACTTCAGGATGATGCAAATTATTTTTCGATTTTCGTTATATCGACGGTAATCTTCGCCGGAGAACTCGTTGTGCATCCGCGGCAATTAACTTCACCTTTGAAACAGCCTCGATCCTCGCTCGCGTTGGTACGTAACGTCTCGCGTCGTTCCGGATATGTAACGAGCAGATGGGAGTATCCATTAAGCACACACGTGAGAGCGTTCAAACAAAACAAACAAAACTTTCTTAAATGCAAAGTTACGAGTATGATTCTACGTGATTGTTGTAAACCGGAGTGTAGAGGGTCGGTGGTCGTGCGAAACTACGGTTCGTTTCACGGCTTCTTTCTATTAACAGTCGGCGCGGGTCGTTTTTACTTCTAATTTTGCAACTTCGGTCCGTTTGAACAATTCTTTTTTTCTTCCTTATATCCACTCGTTTCGTCAAATACCCTCGATGAGAATGTAGACGCGTGCACAGCGCTGCACGGACGAGCCAAGTTATATGTAAACATTCGCGAACGTTAATTCTCATAGCTATGGAACTTCCTAAACCAAAAGTTACGAATACAGTTCGAGGCGGGGTGGGTGTGGGCGAGGGTAGTAGTCGCGTTACGGAACGGGAAGGATCATCGGTGCGCGAGGATGCGAAACAGAAGAGAAAAGAGAAAGAGCGAGCGATCCAGGGAAAGAGAGAGAGAGAGAGAGAGAGGAATAGTAAAGGCAGCGAGAATGCAGACTGCGCAACTTGATAATAATAAACCGAAAAAGGAGCAAAGGGCGTTATTTTAAAAGGGAAATGCAGCGCCGCATTTTTATGTCTTCGCCAGAACTTTTCATCTCTCGGGCTCTCGCTAAAAGGGAAGAGAGGGGGAGGGGGATGGAAGGGTGTAGAGCTCTCGCGCGAGAAGGCGTCGAAAGACGCGATGGGTGGGAGTGGAGACGGAAGAGAGAGAGAGAGAGAGAGAGAGAGAGGGAGAGGGAGAGAGCGAGAAAGACGTGAGACTAAAACGCGGAATGAAACGGCAGACTGCCGCTGATGAAATTCATAATTTAGATCCAATGCGCTCTCTGTACCTCGTTTAGAATACACCGCTATTTATAGTCGAAATTTTCCTTCGGTACGGATAACCTCCGACTCCCCTGCTCTCGCTCGCGGACGAGCCACCCTCGAGCCTGTAAAACCCCACTTTTCCTCCCTCTTTCTCTCTTTCTCATTCCTCTCTTCTTTCGTAATATAGAAACGACGTTTCGCGAACCCTGCGTGCTCTCTCTCTCTCTCTCTCTCTCACTCCGCGACTATATACTCCGCTCCGGAAGAAGAAAAACAGTTTTCCCCGCTGATTGCTCGTTCGATTGTGCGATTAACTTTTTATTTCCGAAGGACTCGTATATTACGAGCTCGAGGATCTCTTCAGAGAAAGGAGAGCTGTACGTGCGTGCGTGTGGACAGCATACGCGCACAATTTACGTTAATCGGCGGAATAGGCGCCAAAGAAGTGTCGATAGTCGGCGTCGTAATACGGCCACGTATAACACGCGTAATGTCCGCTAAATACACTGCTCGGCTCACGCAAAAACGCATCCTCTTGGATAAAAAACAAGAGGAGAGAAACGAGACGCGATCCCCGCCCCTTCCGCTTATCGCGCACTGTCGCGTTTTGTCCGGCAGTTATACTCCCCTCTCTACCCTCAGCTAATAGGATGTAATATTATATGTGCGAAGGAAAGAAGAAAGAGAGAGGGAGAGAGAGAGAGACGTATATACCTCTGCTTGAATTCGCAGCCTTTAACGGCGACTGGACACGAAAACGGCCTCGGGCCGAGTTCGGACTACCGATCTTGAGTCTTACGACCTTCCGCATCGTCCTCAATAATTTCTCTCTCCCTTCCTCTTTCACCTGCTCCGACACCTTTGAGAAAAAAAAGAGTAACGATAGTTTCTAACAGAAATTTGGAAAATTCAAGATGTACACAAAATTGTTAAGGGGACATTTATTTTGTAATGGTTATATCTTGACTAAAAATTTAATCGATAAAATTTTAATCTTCCTCTTTAACATCACCTGCTCGACTCGATTCCATAATTTTTTATTTGAATTACCGTTTGAAAATGGAAAATGTTTCCTCAACTGTTTCGAGTATTTTACATGATATTTACAACATTTTAAGATGAAAAAATTGAGTTCTTCGAACTAGTTACTGTATTATTCCCCTCAGCCGTAGGTTAATTTTGTCAATAAACTCGCGAGGAAATGAGAAAAATTCGAAAAAAAAAAAAAACATCGACGGGCTTAACACCCACGCGTGTTCCGAAACGCGCCTCTGTGTGTTAATTGGCCGCGTATTCGGCACTGTCGGTCGGAATCCCGCGCGGCAATCGATACGCACGACCCTATCCCACCTATATGGTCGATTACGATGCGGGGGAAGGCGAGCGAGCGAGCGAGCGCCATAGGCATTGTAAATTGACCGTAATTGCGTTCAATGTTACGCGCGCAAGCACGGACGGATCAGAGCCAATTGCTCCGAGTGACGGAGGAAAACTCTATGAAACCAATTGCTTTTTCTATCGGCAAAACTTTGATATTTCTTTCTCTTATTTTTCCTCTCTCTCTCTCTCTCTCTCTCTCTATCTCTCCCGCTCATCTTCACTTTTTAACGATACGAGTCGGAAAGAGAAATTAAAAACTGACGTCTCGTGCTCGATAAATTTCATTTTATTAATGATAATTTAATACGAAAAAAGCCAAGCACGATATCAATAAAAAGACGCATCACGCGAGCATGCATATTTCAGTAGCCCGATGTATACGACGAGTGCTTCTTGTTCATTAGCTTCGAGAAAACGTCGTTCACTTCGACTCGTCATCGGAAGTAGGTCGCTTCGTGAATTTCTGAAAGTCGAGAACTCGTCTAATGGCGGTAACACACGACTCGTGAATGATATCGAGAACCGACACTCCTGTCGGTGCAACGATGAAAGATTTAAATCAAATATCAATTGGTATATATACACGTATCTATAACGCCATAGAGAAAATTCGATTCTGACTGACAGTCAATTATAGTTTCTAAATAAATTCATCGCGTTTTGGAAGTCCGCGATTCGAGGGGTCAATACGCTCGCCGATAGGTAAATTCGACGCGACGAATCCGCATCCGGTTGTTCGCGAGAATCGTTTTATTTCTCTCGGTGGAAGAGGGGAAATTTTTCATTTCATACATAATAAGGACATCGTCGTTTCAGAGATTTCTAACGAACGTGTAATCGGATACGGGCGAAGAAGCTCGTTTGGTTCTTCGTAAAGGAAGCCGCGACGTGTCGATGACAAAAAAGTCCGAGGGGCTAGTTTTTTCCGTCCCCGCGCCGTCGGGGTGACGCGAACCTGCTAACGAAGGTATTATTAGGACGGAAAATAGATGCAGGAGGACGAGGACGGGCTCGCGGCGCGGTCGCGCCTGCTCCATTTCGCACGCACCGTTTTATGAGTTGATAAATGCGAAAACATAAAACATAAACGTGCCCGCGACATGTCGTAACGACGCGAGTATAAATTCTTGCTTATGCATAAATAATCCGACCGTTCCATACATCACGGGCTCGCGCGCTCGGTCGCCCTGCCGATTCTTAATCGGGTGTAAAAATTTCGCCCGGAACTCGCGCAAAGTGGATACACCCACGTCGGGAGGATTGTTGCAGTTTGGAAATTCCGTCGATACCAACACTCGTTAATATATCCAGAATGACACAGTTCGACTCGCATTGAGATATTTCTCAACTTTTTTTTCTTCCCGGGGCGCTGCGCGAAACGTCGAACGATCGAGAGCGGATTAATTTAATTTGCGGTTAGCGAGGTAATAAATTTACCACTTTCACCTTTCGCCATTCGCTATTCGCGTAACGAGTCGTACGTTATCCGCGATTATTCTAACATCAACGCGCGTGGAGTTACGAGAATCGATGAAACTTCGATCTTCCTCAAAAAATGCACACCGAAGACGCTCGTAAATTAATCCCAACGACCAACTTCACCCGAGCGATTGATGAAGTACTAAATCCCGTCTCGTTTGAGAAATAACCGAAATTGCGAAAATTTGTTCGCGGCTACTAATTCCGTTGTAAGGCGTCTCTCGCGCACCTTTAATAGATAGTTTCCGTATGTTACGTCTCGTGGAATAGATACTCGGGCCTATAACGGTTAAATGTCGAGAAATAGAGAAAAAGAGCCGTAATAGTTCTCGCAAGCATTGACCGGTGACTGGTATAAATTAACATGCAAATTTTGCCAAGTCGTTCGCCCAGCACGCCTACCGCGCGTACGGTCGAACGAGCTTAACCTTCTCGGACGATCGCGAGCTCATCTACCGTGGAATGCGCGTACACGCGGAATTACCCTTCCGTGAGACGAGATATTCATCATTCGCGAGTACGAGCCGTCGTCTTTCTCGTTTTTATTCACTTTGCGCCCGTTTAATCTATCGTTACAATGTTCATGAAACCGTAATTAGAATTATACGCGGATCGAGCGTATCGAAAATTGATGGGTTTCGTAAAACCGTTTGAAGCGGATTGCCCCGCATCTGATGAAATAAAATGAATAATTCGAGGAATAAATAATACTCGATATTTTTTAATGATATTGGTTTTGCCGCGCAATTATCGCGAGTATATGCGCGATCGTCGGTTAATCGGATTGCGTCGGATTCGCGAGCAAAACGCGCGCTCTGTGTGTTTTTGTTTAAAAAACAAACGGCCACTCGATCGCTACGCCGTCTGAAATGGCCGGACGAGGGGTGATTTTTTCTCGTTACTCTTTCCCCCGCGCGTTCTCTTCTCGCAGTTTCATCCCAAACGAATCGCGGATCGCGCGGTGGGGGAGGTTTAATCGAATCGAGAAACGCGCTACGCTCCCGCGAGTTCCACATAAATTGACTTCCACGTCCCGGGCCCTAAGCAACATGCACGCTGCGTGTTAACACGTATCGCCGCGCGATTCCAATCTTTCGTCTCGATCGGTGCGCGCGCGCGAGCGCGAATCGAAGGTGATGAAAGCCGTAATCGCGCTACGGCGTTATAATTCACGGCTCGATTTTTGTTCCGGGTACCCAGTCCTCGCCTTTTCTCGCACTTTTATTCCGCGGACTCGTTAAAACGCTCTCGCCGATTGCCGCGAGAAGTCTACGCCCTTTCCCACAGTCTTTTTCTCATCTCGCCCTCTTTATTCGACGTTCGATTATTAATTCCGCGCTGTGAATCTATTAAATCGTCTCGTTTCTACAATTTCTCATACACGGACTCGAGAGAGAAAGAGTGGACATTCCGTTTTGCGACACAGAGGGAGCTAAGACAATCTAATTATCGTTCCTCTCATCGCGATCCTAAGCTCGTTGTCGCCCCTCGCGACAAAGAAAAAGCCGGCTGGTATACCCCACGATAAATCTCGCAACCAGGTATAAAGAGGGTCTCGGTTCGTCGGACGATAATGCTCCCTCGCTCTTCTTTTTCCTCCCCACTCCATCTTCCGTCTCGTCTTAGCCGCGCGTTACCTCCTTATTTCTCACGCGCGCTAAACTCGATCCAACTCGACAATTTTCCCGATTTTTAGCAAATTAGTCGAGAGTCTCGGATGGACAATGAGCGAGAGCCGAATGTAGTCGAGCGAGACGCGGAGAAGGAGAGTGTCTCGTGAGGCAGAAAGGGTTGAGCTCGATCGGGCAGAAGATAAGGCCTCATAATGAAAGGCATTCATTCCGGTGCTCTCGCGCGCGCCCGAGTACAACTTGAGTGACGTGGTTGCAGACAGCTGCCCAAACCTGATCAGTGTACGAGGAGTATGGTGCCAAGGTACGCGTGTATGGTACCTACGTCCATTCGTTTTCTCTCTTTCGCTCGCGTGATTCCTTTTATGATATCGTATAACCCGAGAACGGCGATTCAATCCGACGAGCGCGGCTCGAACCGCAAGGTGAAGCGGGCTTCTTGTTTATCACCCGGCCGATTCGACGGTTCGCGCCGCGAAAATTAATTACGCTCGTCGCGGGCTCCGCGTCAATTTTTCACTCCACTCGAAACGCAATCGTATTACGGTGGCCTAAGTATCGACCGAGACCTTCGCTCATCGGGACCCGGGGCATCCGTTCCGATATTCTTGCGTTTAAAATTTCAAACTTTATACGCTTTACGACGCGCTCGAAATTCACACCCGGAAGGATACGTATGTGTCCCGAATCCCGTTCCAGCAGTAGTCCCTCGATTATGTATTTTTCATCGCGTCGCGGAGAGAGAGAGGATCCTCTTTGCAAATCAGCCGATATCGAGGACTACACGGCTACGTGAAATATTTACGACGCAATTTTTTCGTCGTCCAATGGGCAAATTAAAGATTCACCGCTTGTCAGGATAAAAGCGAAAGACGTTCGGTTGGGCGTTGCATTAATCAGTAGATAGAATAGAAGGGTTGGCCGTGTTTGCATAGAAAAAGGAACGCGCTGCTAGCTTTCCCGCTATTTCTCTTCCTCCTTCCGCGCGCGGGCTGTCGCACGTGCGCGAGCACGTGCACGTAGGGCCCGCGCAACGAGGGTCGCTCTCACTTTCGTCGCTGTTTATGCCCGTTATAAAACGTTTTACGATATTTTCATCGGGAGATATCCTTTTCCTCTCTCAGGATACTTTCACCGACCAATGCGTCCACGACTCCATCCACCCTTCTCCGTAGATTCGATTCGAAACCGGCCTCGTCGACCAACCAACAGCGACGAAAAAAAATAGATCGGAAATTATACCAATCGAGTAAACAAACGGTACGATAAGAACCCAAGCGACTACGATTCCAGGTAATTAAATCCGTCACGCCGAAATTTATCGTTTCCTCTTTGAGGTTTTTTCCATCAAATTCCAAGATTTTCGGTATTCGGGAATTTATGGCGAACGAGTATTCGATGCCTACGTATCTCTGTCAGTGAGTAGGTTAGTTTACCCACCCACGATGATCAACTCTTCTCTTATACCCATTATGAGAAGGGGACTATAAATCTCGGTGTTTTAGACCTCCTCGAAGTGCGAGGGAATCAATGAATCCTGTGAAAATCTCTTTGAGCGCCGATAGAAGGCCACGCCTCGATGCGCACTTTTTGTCTCTTTTTTAAAAATACAAGCCGCTCGTCTCGACGGTGACCCGAGTCCAGATATACTGCAAAACTGTATTTAAATTCAAATTCGAGTTCTCGAGATAAAGAGGTAAAAATGCAAGAAAATAAAATTTTCTCCGCATCATTGAAAAAATGTATATACGTTCGGGCTTTGTCGAAAAATCTATTTTCTATCTCTTCCATTTCCATTCTTCTTGTTTGGCGCTCTATCCTGTGTGTGTGTGTGTGTGTGTGAGTGTGTGTGTGTGTGCCCACGTGTATTAAAGGGATCGCACAAAGCATCCACACGGCGCAATGGGCTCCCGGAGGCACTTACGTACTTACCTCGCTCCTCGTCCCTCGGCTCCTTGTACTTTCTTTGGGTGATTACGAGCTGGTATCTTTCTCGGAAAGATTTTTAATAATGCCGCTTTCCGAACGACTCTATACCGCTGTCGGAAAATTTTCAATCTTATTTATAGAAGAATCCTCGACGAAATAAGACGCGCTCTTACATAATGGAGATGTCACGAGGAGCGCAAATGAATTTCGTTCTGTCGGATCGAATCGGAGCCGTGAGCGAGATCGATGATCGATCGGCTGAAATTTGTTTGGGTTCAAACGGACTGACCCCGTTATTCTCGTACGGAGACTGTCGACGATTCAATCGTTGCTGCGCTCGATAACTATATTACAGGAGCTCGTGTTTTACGGAAAATGTACTCCTCGAGTACTTCCTTTCCACTTTTCTCGACGCACCGAGTACTGCGAGGCCGAGCGTGACGCTGACAGAATTAAGCTCGCGAGAACCCCTCTCATGGCTCGCTCATGGGCTCGCCATAAATATCGGACACTGACATTTGGGGAGAGGAAAAAAAGGAGACGGAGGAGAAACTAGCGTCTGGGAACCATGGATAACCTCCGTCTATACGAGGCACACTACCGGTCCGGGCTGGCGCGATACGCGAGAGCGCAACGTTTCTGTCCGGGGGGCTGATGTCATCGGGGTCAGGGTCGAATTATCGCGAATCCATCAAACTTTATTTCCGATTTCCCAGAAGCTCGATTTAGTTTATTGGAATTTGATATTTCGCGCCAGCCAATTTTGCGGGGTTTCCGCAACGATTTTCATAGTAAGATTCCCATGCGAAGTGACGCAATCGGTGCTACGTGGGTGTACACCCGACGCGTTCCAGACCGCTGACAAAGCCAGATCGAGTAACAGTAATCGCGTCGATTAACGTCGACAGTCGTAGTCTCGGTTTCTCGAGACGCGTGTCGAGTTTATAATTCCGTTGCACAACCGGCCGATGCATCGCTAGATTTTTTCACTCGGTAGGAAACAAAGGACACGGATTTCCCGAAATTGCGTAAAGTTATGTCGACCACGTAGTCGTGGGCCTAATCTTCGTCGGCAGGGAGAGCGCGTTTCGGGGAGTGACTCTGAATAAGCGACAATTTGTATGACAATTCATCGATGGTCCAGTGCCTTCTGTCGGCGCGTGAAAGTGTATCCAACGCTGAGGG
>NCVS01000554.1:46731-57325 GCA_003055095.1 Goniozus legneri | reverse complement strand
GATCGAGGAGAGGAGCCGGAGGAGTCAGCGAGCGTATACGTAGTGGCCGGAGGTAGGAGCGCAAGATCGGCAAGGGGTTGGGCGAACAGAGAGCAAACGGACAGCTCGCTTATTTATGGCGACCATACTTCAGATATATGAACTGGTTCCCATCGAAAGTTCGGGACGGCGCGCGTCTTTCCAGTTGAAAATGTATAGAGAGGTGTCTCGAGGAGATGATTTGCGAGGGGTCACCATACGCGCTCGCGAGCTTAATTCCTTTTCCACGCTCCTCCGGCTCGGAAGTGGGTCGCGTCGTCGCGTCGCTTATCGTCGCACCAGGACTGATCCGGGGAATCAAAAACGACTCCATTGTCAGAGCTGCACGGAGGATCCCTTTTCCCTCGCGTCTCGGGAGTTAATTTATATTTATCCGGGAGAGCGCGCGGTATATGGCCGCGCCATTCGTTTCCGACATATTCGAAGCAGGGTATAAGAGAAGCTCCTGCGACGCAACGGGGAAGAGAGAGAGAGAGAGGCGCGCGATGTAGTAGATAAATAGATGGATGGGCAATATTATAACTCACCGGCTGTCATCCTGTACGGCCGAGTCAGGCTGCTAATCAGACCCTGGCTCGCTCTCGCCCCTCGCCCGACCCTTCACGAAAAATGGATTTATTGCCGTTCGCCTCGACTTCGGCACGCTATCGAGCTCTCTGATCCGTAGAATGTAACCATCGTCGTACTATTCGCGTCGGATCCGTCCTTCCCTCTCCCCCTCTTTTCTTCCGCCGTCCCTCGCTCCGTCCTTCATTTTCTTCTTTTTTCTTTTTCTTTTCACCTACTCCTCCCCACCCCTCTCCCTCTCTCTCTCCCCCTCGCTCTCTCTCTCTCTCTCTCTCTCTCTCTCTCTCGCCAGTTCGAAAAGTGCTACGCCCAAAATCACCGTATCGCGCACGAGCATTAAACTCGATCCCAACGATCGCGGCAATTACCCTCGGTGAAGCGTTTCATCGACCGTAACCGTTCAATCTCTTGTATCTTCGTGGATTATGAAGCAATTTTTGCCTGCGAAATTGTTTTACGAACAGGGCCAAGCCGGTCTTCGGATCGGTAACTGTTTTTTTTTTCTCTCCAGTCTCCGAATGTACATTTTGTTATTCGAGGTGTAATCGGGCGCGGTGATTCGCGCCGAGTGGCAGAAATCGTCGATCGCGTTTCGCGGAACGGCGATACGTGCTTTTTACGCGTTATCGTTCCGTCAGCTCCGCTCCACGGTGCACGTGGGTGGTTCTGCTTTCGCCGAGAGACGAGGGAGAGGGGGGGAAACGGTCAGGTGAGGATCGACGCATCCAGCGAATCGTGACGGTTCGTGTCCGCGAGGCCGAGCATAGATCACTCGGTTCCTCGGCTCCGACGGGGGCCCCTGGTGGGGGTAACTATCTGAGGATACGACGCACACACAATCGTACCGTGGGGATTATATCGGTGTCGCACGACTCGTATCATCTAATGCGCAATGAGATATCGCGAGATAAATCCCGATTAGCGCGATTAAGCAGGCTAGCAGCTGACGAGCTCGCGGGGAAAGTCGAACTCAAGCCTCGGAAATATTCGACGCGTGTGAATATGCGGCACACGTTTACGCTCCGGGGTATACCTAAAAGGTATTCGATGAATTTCGAATTTCGCCCGGAATTCGCGTTTATTATTCTCGTTCGGTGGTGGCTTTTACGTCTATTTCCATGCTCGTTCGTCGTCCATCTCTTCCGTCGAGTCCATCCTCGTTCTACCCGGTCGGCTTTTCGCAGTCCAGATGTACGTGTAGCAAAGGAGAAGAGGGAGAGAGAAAGAAGCAGAGAGAGGGGGAGGGGGAAGAGGAACGGTGTCTGAGACGCGACTGTAGATGTATACGCGCGTGTTTTTTTCAACGAGATTTATTACCAAAGTCCTAATGCTCATGGACGAGAGAAGGGACTCTCGTCTCTCTTTCTCACTCCGCCCACACTCCTCGATTTCCGAGCACCGACGGCGTCGTCGTCGACGTCGAGATCGCGTCGACGCCGGTCTACCATCGTACGCGCGTTGAGAGAGAGAGAGAGAGCTTAATCCCCGAACGACGTCGCTATTACGACTTGATTTACATTTTCGCGCTAACAAGGGCCCCGGGAGTGAGCTCGTATTCGGCAGTTCTTCGTTTCCCTTTCTTCTCCGTAGGTTTGCGAGCGTGTAAAGGGACACCCTCCGGGTCCACCGTTGACCTTGTCTCAACCCCACCCTCGCTCGTAATTAATCGTCTTTTTATCATAACGCCCGTTGATAGTTCGATTCGTGAAAAACAACCTCCCCTCCCTATTTTCCCTCGGCGCATCGACGCACAACAGTTTTCGAGTGTGGGAGTTATTCCGGTATATATCTCTAATTTTCTACGCAAAAGCAGAGTAATAAACTCCTACTACGTCGGCGCAATAAACGTCTCTTAGGGGATATTTACGAGCATGAAAGCGGCATTATAAATTTCTAATAAATCGTCGTTAAGTAAATCGTATTGTGTCCATTTTGTGAAAACCGGACGTGGATCGGTGAGGTCTTAATGAAATACGGGCGTCGCTCTCTCGTACGAAAATCGAGTAATTATCGATCATTCCCGACGGGTTTTATATTTGCGTATAGAGAGCGCGATATATCGGTGGGACAGGGCGCGCGGTCTGTTATTCGCTGGCACACCTGCGCACGCCAGTTCTTGGCTCCGAGCGGAAGCGCATCGCGTCGTTGCTCGGTCGCGCTTAATACGAGAGAGCGCGCGCGTAAAAATCGCTCGAAGGAAGACGGATGGACGGACGTGGACGAAGGAGAAGGTGCGCGTAAGCGGCCAGCGGAGAGCCACCGAGAAGTAGGGGGAGGAGGAGGAGGTGGAGGAGGAGAAGCACCGGAGGAGATGGAGGGAAAAAGGGAAAGAAAGATGAACGAAAAGAGACGTAGGAGAAGAAGACGCGCGGAGGGGAGCACCGTGAGCGAGGAGTGCGAGGGAGAGAGGAAGAGGTCGAAAAAGGAGGGAAGAGAGGCGCCAAGTGGGATGGGGGCGTGGGTGGAATGGGCGATGGTGGGGAGCGAGCGAGAAGAGAGAAATCAAGCGGGCTTGGTGGGGATAACGTCGGTGCGCGATGCGGGAAAGTAGGGGAAGTTGCGGAGGGGTAGAGCGAACGTCGAGCTGGTGGGGGCAGAGGTGGGGAAGATGAGCGCGGAGCCGTCAGTGCGCCACGTGCTGCCGTTGTGGGAGGGTCTTTCCTTCGTCTCGTGCTCTGACAACGGGCGCCCATGCCCGGTTAACGCGCTCCAGTTTTTAACGCGAAACTCTACCCTCCCGTTCTCTCACAGATTCCATCTGCGAAAGAAACTAGCCGCGGGGCTAGCGGTGACAAAATTTCCTCGCTGGACGCTCGAGTGCGCTATCGGGCCGAGCGAGACTCTCCACGAAGAGCTCAGCGACGTGGGATAACAATTCGAAACAATCCTGCAAAGTGAATGTGATTCTCGCCGGGTTTTTAACGTGTTTCTGTTTTCTGTTGCTCGTTGCTCGGTGTCAGGAGCGATCGAGAGTAGTCTGTGATCTGTTTGGTGCTCTCTCTCTCTCTCTCTCGCGTCAGTGCTCAAGGAGATATCCGACTCGACTGTATACTTCTCGTCTTTGTGGATCTAGCCTCGATGCGTCAACGATCGCATCAGGAATAAACGAATAAAGCGCGGGTTCGTTGTTATTATTTCTTATTATTTATCGGAGTGAGAGTGGTCCAACGAAGGAATACGTGCACGCACTGATCGTATTTTTGGAATTTGGCGCGAGTGACGGATCTCAGCGGGATGACGTGGTGATATGTGGCCAGCCGTGGGACAGGCGAGTCTCGATGCTCGTCGCTACGACGGCGACGACGACGACGACCTACCGATCGTTCTGTCGTACGAGGCCGGGACGAATCGTCAATCCTGACGCGTCAGCGATACATTGTCGTAAATCCAGTAGGACGCGTGTCGCACCGGTGGGAACCACTACTCGGTGGTGAGTTTTGCGAGTTTATTAGTGACGAATGGAAAAAGGGGTGAAAAGCGATATTTCCCCCTACGTACGGATCGGCTAGTGAATAACCGCGTGATTAATCGTAAAGAAAAGTGCGACAAAACGCGAGTAACGATGTTTCGTGGAGCGCGCGCTCGTATACGCCGTACGGGCGTTCGAACTAGTATTCCGCGTGGGCTCGTTTATCTACGCACGGATTGACTTGCGCGCGAGCGCCTCTTCGACGCTCCACTCCGTTCGGAAGCGCTCGAATTCAACTCGATTTCCATAAACGGTCAACAATGACCGCGCGTGTGTGTACAACACTAGCGCGCGTGCGATGTCGAGTGCCAATTTGCGCGTCAATCGATCCGTGGCTAGTTAAACGAAGAGACGACCGAATAACCAGACCCCCCCCCCCCAAACCCCCACCGCGCCCCGTAGTTTACGATTCTTTCCGCAGCCCGTGTTCGTCGTTCAAAACCGGTCCAATTTTTTTCTCTCTCTCCCTCTCCGTCTTGCTCGTCTGTACGAATAATTGCGAATCGAAAAATTCCGTTTACCTTATCGAAATGATTCTCGACTTTTCGAGAGAGAGAAGGAGGAAGAGTCGAGAGCTGTCAGTGTCGTTCAACGGGTGCGTCGTATATAAATACTCGTACTCCGATATTATTCGACGAGGCTCTTCGCGCGAGGTGCGATAAAAAGAAAAGGTCGAGAGAGAGAAAAGGTGGGCCGGTGCGTGTCGAGCGATCGATCGAGGAGAGTCAGTCGAGGCCTGTCAGTCCTCCTCGTACTCCATCCATGCGAAAAAGAGGGTGGGAGGAGGGGTGGGGGGGCGGGAGGGGTGGGGTGCATTAACAACAAGCCGCGCGACGACTTTCGACTTCGTGACTCCGCGATTATTCGCGACGATATACCCGCCGTTGCAACATAAACCGCAATTGTATCGACTCGTCAACAACGTCAACCTTCCGATAAATTTCGACGCGTTCTCTTTTTCGCTCCAGAAGTCACTCGCGCAGTCGGCAGGAGGATGTTTATTTCGAACGGTGGAATAAAATTCAATTTGCGCTCGCAGTCGCGGAGCGCATGTCGCTAAATAATTTATAACACTTATTTTGAATAAATCGCCTCGTCGGTCAGCCGGTGATGATAATTCATTGCGAGTATCGTTGCAGCGAGCGATCGTGTATATTTTCCATTTCGAAAGTGCCGATCTTTCGACGCGGCGGCTGCCTGCGCTTCGTCAAACGCCCGACGAACGAGAGAGAGAGAGAGAGAGAGAGGAGGAGAGAAAATAGATATTTTTTTTAATATTTCGTGCGCTTATACGTTACCCGCGGCTTAATATGTATAAACGTTAGTTCGCGTGGCTCAATTTATGTGTGACATTCCGCGCGGTGCATCTTGCCGCGAGGCGCGCTGTAGTCTGCTTACGACGTTACCCAAATGTCATACACCGCGCTTCTCGCGCTTCACGCTCCTAGCGAATATAATTGCGAAATTTCGTTTCTCCAATTCCGGTGGCGCGTAACGACGTTTACGGCCTCCTGTGAATCGAAAGAAAATCCACCGGCGGGAGAAACGCACGGCAAAGATTCTAATTGGTTAATTACGAGCTCGTGTGGTTTAAATTTTTTGTCCTTTGCGGAGATCGCTCGTAAAAGCGCGTTACTCGAGTCCTCGTATCGCTCCGATCTGCGGAGGGTTATGTAGGTTTACGATACCTGTGTTTTCTTTTTTTCGAGAATCGGATATGTTAATCGGGACATAAATACTTTCATTTACCCGTAAATTCTCGTTTCCTCGTTTTCGAGAGTCCGCGACGAGGGTGACGTCATTCGGGTCGAGCGGACCGTGCGAGTCCGTCTTGGGGAGTTCCTCTTCGCTCGATAATCGCAAATTGACCGTAAAAATTGCCATATATATTCCATTTACGTGACTCTCTCGTGTTCGCGTAATTCGTCCTTTTCCATCTCGCGGACGGATGGGGAGTGCCTCCGCTCGACGAGCGGTTGACGCCTGATGCACGTTCGCGATGACGATAAAATAATGCAAACCGATGCATTAATATGGAAGGTGGCGATATAAACGCGGATTTATATTTTATTCCACTGTTCGAGCGCTCGGCGTGTTTACCGCGCGCTCTCGAATAAATTCAACGCGTGTTTCTCGTGATATGTGACGGATGGAAATTTTTAATTCGAGCGAGAGAGAAAGAGAGAGCGAGGGGCGGGGGACAGTTTTATTGGGCATTTTTTTTAAATGAAAATCAGAAAAAAATGAGATCCGGTTAGCGGCCGTTGCAAATTGCCGACAAATACAAAATCGACACGTCGGCGTGGATGACTCACGAGCGTTCGGAGATTCGTAAATTTTAGCGTCTCGGCGCGAAGTGCTTTATAAACGATCGAAGCCACGAAGAGGAGGGATACGTGCCTCGGAAATTTGTCTTTGTCATAAACGTTCGTATTTTATACGTCTTGGGTGCACCGCCGACGACGAACGAGAGAGAGTAAGAGAGAGAGAGAGAGAGAGAGAGATAGAGAGAGAGAGAGAGAGTTGCATCACGTCCGCCCATGTTCGTGATAGAGCGCTATGATTGTTTATGTCGATTTACGACGCTTCGTGAATGCACCGATGGGAAGATTAAGTGGTATTATTTTTACTAACCTTTTCTCTCTCTCTGCTTACCCCCATGAGAAACGTATACACGTATAACATGGAGGCCCCGTCTGCGGAGAGGCCTTTGGAAATTCGCATCGCATTATCCTCGAAACGGAGAAAACGATCGTCGAATCGCACGCAAATATAAATTAACGGCGACGTACCCATACGTACACCGTTCGCGTTATGTACGATCGCGTATATCGAGAGGGAAAGGGGTGCCGGTGAGATTAGGACACGACAAAACGATATTCGCGGAAATCACGAAAATTTGCGTAACAAATAATCCGTGTTTTTACGATTTACTCGGCCGCTAGCGAGTTGCGTTTGGCATTGGGACGTTCCACCTTCCGATGACTCGACGCAAATCTCTCGAGCTCTCTTGTGCACGAGAACGAATGTATTTATCCATACCCTTTTGAATATATTATCGTGCTTGACGTTTGAGAAGCGGGCTATGCCGTTTATTTTCGCTTTGCTCGAATTTTCCTCGATCAAAATACCCAGCCGAGAGAGAGAGAGAAGGATAGAGAAGTGCAAGTGTATCGAGACGACTCGTCCATCCATCCATGAAGAGAAGTGTCTGGTACCTTGACAAGTTGTACCTGCACGATCGCCCCCACCTCCCTCTCCCCACCGGCGAATTACCAGCACCGGACGCGAACGAAACTCCAAAATTTCGTCCGCAGTCTGCCGAGCGTGAATACGTAAAAACCCACCTCTCTCGTTCGCGCGAACAAGCATCGCGTCAATACAAACGAGAGTGACGTGATGAGCTTTCGTCGCGCTCTCTTTTTTTCCCGATGCCTCGTCTCGCTAACGAGTCGAATACACGGATACTTGTCAATTTGTCGCCGCGATTTCTCTTTTTATATTCATATTTCCTCGGAACAAAAAAGGAATCCTCCTTTTATCGACCGTACAATCGGAATGAGTAATTTTTGTCCCGATTCTCGGACGCGGATTTGAATTTCGAGAATCTCGAGTGATCCAGCGCGAGGTGGTGGTGGGGGGTGGAGAAAGAAAATTCAAATTGAACTTTCCGCGTGATTAAACGCTCCAACGATCGTGGCCTTTCTGGTTCGTTTCCGTGCGATCGGGGGAAAAGTACTCATCGACTTTGCAATCCCTCTTTCGCTCTCGCTCCTCGTTTCTCTCCCCTTCCTATCGAGGGGCCCTCGAGCGTTCGTTAGCGTCTGCCCACACGACCCGACCCCATGAACCAATACATATATATATATATATATATACACGTTATAGTATATACAGATATAGTATTCAATCGGAATCGCGAAATAGTAGAAATGATTAATCACCCGAATACCTCCCGAGTAATCTTCGCCCGTGAAGAGGCAAAAATGCAGTTCGTAAGTAACCCGCAGTGACATTCGCGGAATATGCGGATTCTAATAAACAGATACACGCAGTCTCGGGCGATGGAGCATTTAAAAGGCGCACGTATGCCAATAGCAAACGCCCCCGCGTGCCTCGGTTTCTCGGCGTCTATTGAAGTCCGCGCGATGACAGGTCCCGTCTGTCAGCAGATCAAAGCCAAACCGAGCTCTCTTTGTGATACTCAGCGAGACTGGTATTTAATTATGTATGAGGATCGATATTCGGGCCTTCGGGGGCTCGATTCTACTTCTCTCTCTCTCTCTCTTCCTCTCATCGTGTGTTGCGCTATATTGCGTGCGCGTATGTAGCCTCTCTAACGAACCGTACAATCGCATACAGCGTGCACTCGCGCGATTAGCTCGGATTTACAAAGAAGCTCTAGTCTTTCGTTTCTAGCGGAGGAGCGGGTGACACTCGCTCGTTCGGCGAATTATCGAGATCTAGCCGCCGAAAGACGTTTCTTACTCTATCGTTTTAACGGCGCGCGAGAGTTCGCATTTAAATCCCGGCGCGATCGTAAAGCTTCTCGTAAATGGTCGGCCGAGCGAGAAACGAGACGGGATTATTACCGAGCGAGACGAAGAGGGCCAGCGAGAGGAGCGCGCGTGGCTCGGCAGTTAAACGCTGCTTCCGGTTCTCCGCGAGCGGCCGGTGTGGACGCACCTTCAAGATCCCCGTCTCGCTCTCGCCGCTCGTTAATAACGTTAATGAAGGTGCGCTCGTCGACGCGTATAACTCGCATCCCCGGGTCGAGGAGTCGCGTTCGTGAACAATGAAACGTTGGAAAACAAGGATGACGCGAGCCCATACAATGAGAATTTTATTACCGATTTTAATCGCCCCGATATGCCAATAAATCGACTCCCGCGCTCTCACGATTATTCGAGAGAAAAAAATCCTCACCGGTGTTTGAATTTTTATCCTAGTCGATTTTCTCCTATCCCCTGAAATAGATTAATATTCGTGTCTAATAAATTGGCTCGACTCTTCCCTCTCTCTCTCTCTCTTTCTCGTCTCCGCTATTCGTACTCTATATACCCAGACGTTTGAGCCGAAGAGGGGAACTAGATTCATAAACTGTCATACAACGCGCGAACCGAAAAACATTAATCGGCCGTAATGGCGCTAATTTGGCGCGACGAGCGACTCTCTTTCATCCCTCACTCCCGTTTTTCTCATCCTTTCTCTCTCTTCCTTCGCGTCGCTACCACAGGGGGAATTCATTTCGTTCGATTTCCATTTTCGCGTTGACGAGCGCACGTGCGCGAAATTGGAGGGGTAGCGCGACGAGAACGCCGCGAGAGCTTATCGTTGCGCTATGAATTATCATTGAATTTCGTTTTTCGCTGCCTTTTTTCCCTCCTCCATCCAAAACCGTGCATCACATTCAGGCTTTCATTTTGATTTTCTTTGAGTGCCCTAAATATTTTTTCATTCGGAAACTCTGTTTTTTTTTATACATTTCACTGCAATTGATTCTTTGTAATCGGTCAAATGGCACCACCCATTAAAACCGAAAATCGTTTAACTCTTCTTTTTCCGGCCATCGAAAGTTGAATTTAACATTTGACGCAAAAAAAAAAAAATGAAAAATTGCGGGGAGATAAAGAGCGGGTGAAAATGGTTGAATCGGCGAATGCGTTTCAAGCCGGGTCTCGCGCATCGATTTGACGTTTCGTGGAGAGGGTAACTCGCTAACGCGATTCTATAGCGTGTGTATGTACAGAGAGAGTGGGAAGAGGTAGAGAGAGAGATAGAGAGAGAGAGAGAGAGGGAAGAGAGGTTATACGAATATAGCGAAAAGCAAACGCTACGGGCGTGTGTCGATGATGCGAACAGGAGCGAGGCGCGTTTTGATCGCTCGTACAGAAAATTGTATTTTCGAAATCAATTAATATCCAGCGCGTAATAATACACTGGCTAATGATCGCGGAAGTGGTACACACGGGCCGGTATATACGAGAGAGAGCGCGACGCTCGAGGCTACTCACGGTCGGGATTCCACGGGGTGGAGGCGCACGCGTCGCTGACCGAGGGGGAGGGCTATAATTCCGTGCGAGCGCGACAAAGTGCGTTTGACAATTTTTAATTATTGATAACGAGCTCGCGGAGCGCCCGCGCTCCGGCGAGGCTGACGCGATCGGCAGTCGATGCATCCCGCTTTATGAATAAAGAGAAACGTTTCGATAGAATTTTTCATCGCTCCGCTCGTTACGCCGCCGCTATTAAAAGTCAATCACGTTCATCGACGAACTCCGATCGCTCCTTCTCGCTGGATCGTCGTAACTCTCGCTAAAAAGAAACGAGAAACGCGAGAAACGCTCGGGAGAGCTGGAACTCCGAGAAAATTTCAATTCTTCCGCTCGCGAGACTTAGCGACTCGTAGTTTGTCGCAAACGGATCGTCCGGTGCTTACATTTATGCATTTTTCGAAATAGAAGTATCTTTCCTGTCGCCGCGCGCTCGGAGTTAACGCGGGGTGAAAGGAGGAGGGAG
>NCVS01000554.1:35630-46703 GCA_003055095.1 Goniozus legneri | reverse complement strand
GGGTGAGAAGGAGCGACCGCGCGCTCGGTAAATTTCGAAATAAAACGCGAGAACCGGGTCAGCGGAGCAAGGATCTTCCGCGGCTGATTTGCATGTATCTCGCGCGCGAGCAACCAGCGGGATTTTTCCGCCCCGCTTTTCCACCCTCCCCTCTCGCCCCGCCGCGCACACCGCAGCGCCTTTGATACGTCCCGCTGTACTTTCGCGGGCGCCACATCGATCAAAGAAGCTGCCAAGTTGACGGGCTCTCGTCGTAACTTACGAGATCTACATACAAACGCAATCCTCGACTCGTCCAGCTTCCGTTTGTTCTCTCTCTCTCTCTCTCTCTCCGCATTTACCGCTTTCTCTTTTTTCTCCCTCACACCCCTTTTTTACACTCCTCTCCTCGTATTTCTCGTCGCACCTCGAGCTTTTATTTATCCCGCGATGAAAATCGTCTCGCGTTATTTTCGCGACACCTACCGAGATATACATGTTCTCTCTCTCTCTCTCGATCCCTCTCTCCCTAGTCTTTAATTATATATCGCGAGAACGAAATTGGCAAAAGGAGCAGCGGCACTCCCTCGTGATAAATTTACGAGAGACGAGCGTAAATGACCGATGCGATATCGCGCGCCGGGCATTATTTTTAAGTATAATTGACGCGTGCACATCGGCCAGAGTCCGTTACGCAACGGCAATGACGAATGCAAGCCGCTCCATTTGATCCGCGCGATTTCTGTACCACCCCTCCTCCCCCTCCCTCTCTCTCCTTTCTCTCTCGCTCTCCGGCGATTATGCTGTTTTCGCTCGACGGTTGACCGATGGTTTTGTTTGTCGTCGAGCTCGAGAAAAATAACTCGGAGAGTTCGGAGGAGCCGCGTAAGTCGATATTCGGAGGTTATCTAATTGAACGAATCTACGCGCCGCGACGGGAACGATCCGTGAATGATACTCGCCCGTGTGAAATCTGGGTCGACGGTACGTCAGCCGGACGGACAGCCGCGAAATTGAGTCCCTCCTGCGCGCCAGTCGAGATTCCGCGGACGTTAATTTCTCAATCTACGCGCCACCGGAAGAGTCTGGCATAATTATTGCCGTGGAAGCGAGGCGCGCAAAAATTTTCCAACCGTAGAGTGGGAGTGGAGAAACCGGGCGGGAGCCGGTTGATCCGCGCTGCGAAATTATGACATCGGCTGTATGAACGCGCGCCTCGGGAATTCGAGTTCCCTTACTTTCTCGCTCTAGCGCGACACTCGAACGCGAGAGCGACACACTCCGCACCTTCGGACGATAAATCTGCCCGCGTCTCTCCCGAAAACCGAGAGGGAAAAGAAGCGAAAAATTCCTCCGTGAATCACTCGCTAGATTACTCGGCTCGCTGCCTTCCAGATTTCGCGCGACAGACGCGCGCGCGCGCGGGCGATACGACTCGGTGGAAGGGAGGGAGAGAGAGAGAGAGAGAGCAGCGGCTCCATAAATCACTCGCGAGAGCCTTCGCCCGCGCTCTTGATTCGCGCTAGCGCATTGTCATTTTTCTTAATTTCGGCGGACGTCTTCAACCCACATCGTTAAAATTGACGCTACTCGACGACACAACGAGTCGCGAGACTGCGAATGCACGGAGCGCCGGGTAGTTTTGAATTTCTCGCACTGCAAAACGCGAGACGATACGGAATATCAGGATATCGGCTCGATATCGCGAAATAAAGCTCTGGCGGGCTGGGCTCGGCGTTAACCGCGATGATATTAAACGTCACATTATCGCCGTTATCGCGACAAGTGGTAAACACGGATCGCACCGCCGTCAATCTTTCGGCTCGGTTGGCTCGCTCGCTCGCGAGTTTATAGATCGCGCCTGCGCGTCCAAGGTATCCCGATGAATCACCCGTGTTGCCGATTATCTCACCCGCTCATCCCGAGCGTTTGCGCGTGTGACTTACGATATTTTACAACTCGGCTGAACCGATCGTCGGTATCGGTTTTGCGCAGCTCGCTAATTGACGATTTGAAATTTCATTACCATAAGCTTGTAAATGCTACCGTGCCGTATTAACGACACGTTAAATATCGTTAATACATGCAAAACGCGACGAGTCACGGGAGGGGATGATATTAGAGGGCGGATGGGGCTCCTCGATATTCGATAAATTCGATTATCGTAATGCGATATAAATTCGGATAACGCGTTTTAACGATATTTGAAAAGGAGGCGAGAAATTTTTAATTAGATTAATCCAGCTCGCGAACGAACTCGAAACGGGTGTATAAATATCGTAATGCGATGACGGAGGGCGATCTCTCTCGGTAGCTGAACATCTGCGCGCCGGTAACGACCGATAATCGTACCGCGCGGTTGCGTCATCTTTGCAAATACAGACGAGTCAGAGGGATCGCTCATACCTGGCCGCCTTCCGAGAAGCGGAGGTCACCACCCGCCATATTATCCACCCACTGGAACGACTCGGACGGGACACGACGGGATTTTAACGAGCGTGCATTCGTCGTGACGAGGAAATCGAAACGCGCGAGAGAGTCGTCGCGTGACATAATCCAGCCGATTGAATCGCATCGTTGCCGGCGCGAGCGGTGATTTACGCTCGTCTCGTAAAACCTCCCTGAGAAAGTCCTCTCGATATACTCGCCTGTGTCTACAGATATATCACGAGTTGCGTCACTCCACGATCGCTAAGAAGGTAGCGATCATTTGTCGAGCGATAACATTCGCGAAAATGAAACTCGATTTTCTCGTCTGTGAGAATTTTTTCGACTCCCAGACCGCTTTCGTTTAATTAGCGACTCTATTAGTAGCGGCGAACGGTAAGTTTTTGGCCGGTCTTACCTGCGCGCAAAATTCAGCCGCGAGCGCGGTACGCACGTGCGGGATTCCCCGCGGGGCGCGCACGTGCGTGCCCACGCACGCGTAGCGGTACTCGAACTCGCGAGAGTGCACGCTGGTGAATCAGCCGCTGCGTACTTGTAGCGATAGGGGCGCGTGGGTGAAATACTAGGCTACCCAGGTAGGTTGATTTTCAAGCTGAGCAAGAATTGCCCGAGCCCAAAAAACAAATATTGGAATTTTGTTCATCCAGGCCATCGTATAATACTTGGACCAACATTCGTCCAATGATCAGCCCAATCATAGCATGGCTCGGTCTATCATTTTGATTGGTCCAAGCTTTGTGAGCCTGGACCAATAGTTTCTTCCTACCTGGGGAAGATATTTTCATCTCCCGAGCGACGAACCAGAAGAGAGTAGAGAACGATCAACCCAGCGGTAATAAGCACGATGTATTCAAACGGCGAGCGAGCGCGTCAAGCGCGATTATGGAAAAATATGCGAAATAATCAGAGTAACGATATTTCGACGGCGTGACGCGCACAGGCGTCATAAATTTTTATCTGGAAACGGCATTTAACGCGATCTAGCTACGGCTTTTGACGAATACAAAGCGAACCGATCGACCATATATTAACGCAACGTGACTTTGACGAGTTTTCGGCCCGTGCGTCTGCTCTCTTTTTATTCCTCCTTTTTGACTGACCTTCGCTTTGTTTCACGACTCGAGAACCCGACAATATTTACGATCGCGATTTCGTCCGTCGATAATCTCGCGTTCCGAGTTTGATTACCGATACGCTCACACACGTCTATTTACATATTAATTTATCTATTGGATCTTATCTAGACCAACTGGGAAATGACGATAGGTGACGATTTGGACCAGTTTTTATCTGAGCGTTTCTATCTAAAAAAAGAGAGAAAGAGAGACATGAATTTTATTTTAAAAAACAACTCTTACACCTAAATGTTATTGAATTATTTTATAATGTGTTATCAATATCTTCTACCAACACTAGACACTCAAACCAATATCTGTGGCTTGGTCATACGGATCATACGGTTAAAATAAAGAGAGATGAAGAGGCGGTAGGGGGAGGGGGCACACGACCGTCTCTATTACGCAGTTTGCGCGCGAAGACGCGTGACCGGAGCGCTAGCGGTGTTGGCGGCGCGGCCGCGAGGATTGATCGATCGGTTACTTTGCTGTGTGTTTGTCCCGGCTCACGTGCGCGCGCGCGCGCGCCGCGCCGCGCCTAGCTTCGAATTGTCACATTTGATCGATTATTTCTGGCCCGGACTGATTGATGGCAGCCAACCGAGCACGATGAGCCGCCGATCGATATGTCCAGCGAGTTTCGGATGGCTCGCGAATTCTCGCTAATCTCTACACCCGTCCCAACTTTTCTATATCTTCCGATATTGCTCGTCGCTTCGGCTTCGATCGAACGACAGCGCGGTGCAGGTAAAACGCGAGTATCCATCATACGTTGCCCTTGGTATAAATTAAAACTGTTTTCTCATATTCAATGCATCGGAGTATATCGCGTTACAAGAACGAAAAAAAAAGTCTAAGAAATTCAAGAACAAATCGACTATGTAAAACAAGAGCGCTGGAACTTTCCGAGGTCGCGAGACGTAACGACGCGTCTAGTTTAACGACGACTAATTCCGTCGCGTCGTCCGTTCCAACGGGATGCTCGATATTCGAATTTTTCCTCGCGACGTTCTCGCTACTTTCGTCGCACCGGTTGCAAAGACGAGATGGGCTGGCGAGCGTGTAACCCGATTTCGAGCTCTCGCGGAAACCTTTTCCGAGGCCTTTCGGCCATTCGTCATAATTTTATCGATCGGCGAGCTGAGAACTAAGTCGATCGATCGATCGGACGTCGACGGATCGCGAAGGCGATTCCAATTAACCCGCTTCCACGCTTCGGCGAGTAGCTCGCTCGAGTCATCGATAACTCTCTCTCTCTTTCCTTCTCTCTCTCTCTCTCTCTCTCTCTCTCGTTCGTACCTCCTTCACGGAGTTTTGCGCGCGTTTCCCGTATTTCCTGCGCGAAAAATCGCGAAAGATAGCACCTCGGGCCCGAAGGTGAACGCTATATAAATTACGAATTTAAAACTTATTTCTCGCGCTCGCGCAGTCGCAATGCCGCGCGCGATTTATGGCGCGGATAAATCATCGTCAAGGCGTAATATATCCGTTAACAGCTAACGCACTTTGAGGTTATGAAGGCTTTATAAGGTTGCGCTCGACTCTCGCGCGTTCACATTTTATTCTCAATGAGACATCGCGTATTGCAAATCGGTTATTTATCCCTCTCGCGAAAGGGGATACCGTCGTTATTTTTCACCCGGTGGAAACCTTCGTAGACGAAAGAAAAAAAGATTCGGAGATTAATCGGCGCGCGATTTTTCGCGAATTTTCACCGCAGTGCGCGAGAATCGCTCGCAACGTAGCCGAATTTTTTGACCTCTCGATAAATTGACGGTACATAGGAGCCGATCCCGGGGCAGTCAGTGCCGATTACGGCTCATATGACGACAGATGATCGTAATCAACGACAATAAAGGACCGGCGAGCGTGAAAGAGCACCGCCGCCGGCTCCGATACACACGAACCGCTGACGGTAAAGCGATCGTCGTCGGTCTTTTGGTTTATCGATCGCTCGATAATGCCCCTATAATACGATTCGGCGCGGTACTCGCGGCAAAAATTGAAACTAGAGGCCGCTAACGAGAATCTCGCGAGCGTTGCCTCTCCGGATAGAGATGTTCTCTCTCCGTCTCTCTTCGTCGAAGGAGTTTAGCTCGCTCGAGGAGGAGAGAGAGAGAGAGGATATAAAAAGCTCACCTTGGAGGCTCGACGATGGCTTACGTAACGCCGTTCTCTCGTTCATAAAGGCGACGGGCGTGTACACGGACGAGCGCGCGATTATGAATGAAACGGAAGGCTTTAGCCGGTTTTCGCGCACGCGCGGAGATTACGTCGGTCTTAACCTGCCTCGAATCATGCAAATCCTAATACGATCGAACACGCGTACGCGTCTCGCGATCTCTCCCTCCTGAGTGTTCTTTTTTTTTTTTGTAAAATAATTATACGGTCTTAACGAAAGGACAGTCGCGACTCGAGGCACCTGCCGAGCGCCCCGCGGCTGTAAATTAATAATCGATACACGCGTACGTGTACGCCCGCATGTAGGTGTGCACGCGGCCCACCGGTAGCCGGATCCGCGATATTATTTTCCGTTAACGATTTTAACGCGCCGCCCCGACGACAATTCGTCTGTATATAGGCGCGATAAAAAATTCATTTCGCCGGGACACATAAGCACTCGTTACGTTCGCGCGCAAAAATACACGCTACCAATTTGCTTATAATTCAATAACGGTCTGTTAATTATCGCTCCCATCGATTATCGCCTCTCGCAACGTTCGACATGATTTTTAATCGAGTTAATTGACGGACCACTAAAGAGCGAGCTTCCCAATCTCTCTCTGCTCCTCTCTCGCCAAGAATTATCAACCCCGTTATTCCTCTCGTATTTGTAGCTCGCTGTGCGCTATTTTTTCTTACTCGATTTCGTCGATTCTCGTCCTCGCTCTCGCCCTCGGGTGGTAATCTCGGCTCTCCCGTGCGATTAATCGGAGAGCGGGAAGACGTGTGCGTTCGACCCGGACGAACGCGAAATTCTGTCACGGGCGAGCTTCTTGTTTTTCTGACCGGTGGCGTGGGTAGTCGACCCGTTTAGCTCCGCTCGAAAGAAGTGTCTAAGAGGCTCAGGTGCAGGTATCCCCGGCGTCCGGCTCGAGAGATCGAGTTGCTCGATGGCTTCTCAAATGCCCCGTAGAAACTTAAAACACCTAAGCCGCCGACTTTTCCGCCTTTATACACCCCTCTTCTCTCTCTCTCTCTCTCTCTCACTCGCTCAACTTCCCACTCTCTCTCGCCTCTACGCGACTCGACGTTCTCGATGAGCAATTGTTTTTTTTCTATCTCGAATTCGATCGACAATCCTCGAGGAGGAAAAACGTTTCATCCCCTACCAACGATAACACGGGCGCTCGCTAATTATACTCGAGCGCTCGATGAAACGTACACCGGCGAGCTCATTGTCCTCTGATTAGCGAATGCGCAGCTGAAGTATAATTAACATACGCTCGGATCAATTGTATTTTGTCAAAATATTACAAAACATCTCGTGACGACGTCAAACGCGATATGAGCGCGGATATGAAATTTCCCCCGTTATCGAGAACAGAATGGCATTTGTGGCACGCGGCTGGAAATTCGCGTGAGAGCGACGATAATGCACCGGCTCACAATTATCGTAATGCACGTTTGTTTTTATACAATGCAGTTTCGCGTCTCTTTGTGCATACGAATAGGAAAACAAACGGGGATCTATTATCCTGTATGTAATTCCGTAATTAACGAAAGCTCCGGACCGAAAAATAACGACGTTCGATAATTTCTCATTGTTGCCGAGCTTTTATCCAAAATTCTGATAAATCGATCTGTGAGAATTCGATCGGGAAATTTCTCGAAGCCGGTAATTAGCGAGCTAACGAACTTCTTAGCTAATGGGGAGGCAATTTCGCCGATAGACGTCCGACTTTGTCGTCGGTTTGTTTTTACATAGCGGTCGAGTTTCGCGTGCGTGCAACGATACTATCGATTTCTACTCGCGAGAAATAAACCCGTCGAGTTGTTTATCCAGTTGCTCTGTACGGTTTTATTTCGCTATTCGTCTATTCGAGGGTATCCCGATCGAACGAACGAAATCCGAGTTTCGACGCGGGGCAAAAAGAGGAGCGCATTTGGCGTCCTAATGACTGTTGGATCGAGGCTGGTTCGTGACGCGAGCTCGACTCACGGGGATTGACAGCTGCATATAGTCATCCTCTCCCCGTCTCGTCATCGTCGTCCTGCCGACGATGATCGGCCGAATGCGCATTTGTTTCGTGACGCAGCAGGCGAAACGCTGGAGCCGTCTCGCGGTCGCGTAGCGTGCGGTCCAACTCGTTCGGCGTTCGATAGCCGCAATAACGCGACGTCTCTCGTCATCGATGACTTTTGCGGAAAAAAAATCGACGATATATCGAGCGTAGTATTTTTGCGTAAGAGCGACCGACACGAATTCGAATCCCGGGGCGAGAGATCGGTGCGCGCGTTGCCTCGTCACCGTCGAGAAAAAGAGAGTCGAGCGAAAAGAGGAGTATTCGCCGTAGCGAGAATAATAAATAATAAAGGTATAGGTTGGAGAGATTGATGGCTGCAGCATGACTGACGTTCCATCAATCACCTCGTCGCTCTCCGCTTCACCGGATTGACCGGCTGCTTTCACCCTCTTCGTCTTCTTCCTGCCCGAGACTCGCGTATTACGTTCCTTCATCGTTACCGTTCCTACCGCGCGCCATTATCGCGCTCGCTCTTATTACCCGGCTTCCTTTCCATCTCTCGTCTCATCGTTCCCCCTCTCTCTCCCGAGGGGTCCTCGCGCGCGCGATGACGTCGACGAAATGCTTTGTTTTGGCGCATCGCTCGCGCTCGCGCGGTATACCGACTTTCTTCAGTCATTTTTCATACCTGCCTCCTCGAGCGGACCCCTCGTATACATGGACATTGAACAGCGCAAAAAAGAAAGAAGAAGACAAAAAGAACCGATATTCGATCGGGACCGGCGATCCAGCGTGGTTAATTTCGCTAAAGCCGAGCCGTCATGAGAATTCCTTCGTTACTAGGAATCCTCGTCGCGATTGTCTCGACGTTACGTCGGGACGGGCTTATTACCCCCCCTACGCTCGCCAGATTACCCAAAGCGGTCTCGTTTTTCTCCGCAGGACCCCCGAGTCCTCTCATTTCGCCGTTCTGGGCGTCACCACTCGCCCGGAGCGAAATCGCGTTATGGCTTCTAATTCCCGTTTTTTTCGATCGATTCCCGTGGACGCGCGAGCGCCTCGCTAACCGCATTCTTCCGCGAACGCGAGACGGCCTATCGATTACGGCCGATACCCCGCTCGTTGTTATCTCTAACAACAGCCAATGAGGTTACGCAACTTTTATTCCGAGTTCTAGCGATTTAATTAAAAACTCATTAGCGTCGGCCGATCGACGGCAAAAGGATGCCATTCTGGACTCGCCGTCTGTGCCCCCCCCCCCCCTCCCCCCTCTCTTGGGCGTATGGTGAGTGGCCAGGACGGATCAATCGGAAGGCGGGTATAAGTTTCCGGCGTGTGGTCCGCGCCCGGTACCGAGCCACCGAGGTTAGCTGTCGTGGTCAGTTTCGGATTGCGGCGATGTCAGTGACAGCTGTGCTCTCGAGAGCCACGTATTGAACTCACATCCAGTCACGCTCCTTTGTACCTACTTACCTCCCCTCCTCTCCCTCCTCTCCCTCTCTCTCTCGATATTCGTCTCGCTCGACTTTTCCATCTATCCCGATATCTCATTTCGATTTCGGTACTCGAGTCGCGTCAATCTCTAATACCTCGTCTCTTTGTTTAATAAATTCCGTCTCCGGTCTCCAGCCGCTCTCTGTGAAGGCTCACCGGTCTCGCCAGCCAGTCGAATAATCGCCCGTGTAATGGGACACGCGCACGGAACGCAGCCAACCGGTAATAATAAGGCCGAAGGGCCAGCCTATCCGAGCTCATCCCCGCGACGATTAGGACGCGCAGCCCGTTCCGACTCCGCAATCATCCGTCGCCAAGAGTTTCAGCCTCGTATCCTCCCAGCTTGCGCTTTAGCTCGTTCTTCTCGCGATTATTAGGTATCGGCCGGTGATCCGTAGCTAACCACGAGGGACGAATCTCGAGTCGTATTATTATTAGCCATCGATGGCGGCTTCGAGAGTCACGCCTTTTTACAAATGAAAAATCTGTCGTCTACTATTAGATAGACTGAGCAAATTCTAAGTACACGCCTCAAAATAGTTGAGAGGACACTCGTTTTTAATACAATTGTAATTTGCCTAAAAATGATTCATTCGAATTGAGCTGGTGATCATTTTCAAGAGGAGGATTCGAGTCTTTAAATGATCATTTAATCGATTGAATTTGATCATCTTTAGTTAAAATACAGTCATTGAAAAATGACAACCGTCTCTTTAATTGTTTTGAGGAAAACTTCTGCTGTGCATAAAGAGGACATAATTAGGTAACCGTAAGAAGTTTTTAAATTCGTAGTATTTGATGCTTCCATAATTCGAGGTTCACCCGTCTATTCGGTTAAAATGTGCCTATTGGCCAGCCTATAGTCCCTGCGGATTTCCGGGGAAATTTGGTGAGAAAAGTTTCTCTACAACGTCGATAAACCTCTCAAGTAGATTTCGTCGGACGAAAAATTGCCGAGGTTTCTTTAATTAGCACCCCGGCTTCTAAGGTCGTTTCGCGATATCCAAGGGTAGGAAGGAGTCGAAAAGAGCAGCGAGGGCGAAAAACGGAAGAGAGAGAGAGAGAGAGAGAGGAAAAGAGGGAAGACGGCGCTGCATGTCGGAGGGCTGTTTTACCTTCCAATTACTCGAAACACTCGACTATCCGAGCGAGTATTAAGGAGATAGAGCCTCCGACTTTCACCCTCCTCGCTCATTCACCGAGATTCTCACCTCGGCGCGCTAAATAAAAGACGAGGGAAGAAGTTCTCTCGCGGCGGGGAAATTCGATAGCTCTACTCTCTCTCTCTCTCTCTCTCTCTCCCTCCCTCTCGCAGTCTATAACCCTCGAAGCGGATAGATCGTCAAACGGGTATCCCGGAGTTAACCTCCCGATAGCGCACACCGGTTTGATCAATAGTCGACTAATCAGGAATGGAATCTCACCGTGCGTAGATCGCGGCAGGTGTAATTTCGATTGGCGAGAGTCTGCGAGGGATGAAGCGGAGTGGCGGAATATTACGCGAGAGCCGAGGATTGTAGTCGGTCGTTAGACGGAGGCGAGGCGGAGCCGGGGCGCGTTTTAGCATGGTCGCCCAGGGACGCTTCGACGCAACGAGCCACCTTATCTTCGCTACACCTTCGCCTACGAAACACGGTGAACCTATCTGGCCCGGTTGATATCGTCTACTCTCACCCTCCAAGTCGAGTCGTCTCTGTATATACGCCGTGCCGCTATTCCGGAACGTTTCCGACTCCTGGCAGAGCGCGACCCCTCCGCCAGCCGAATAAACTACTCGCGCGAATGTAATTATCAGACTCGAGATACGGAAGCCGTCTGCCTTTATGCTCGGTCCTTCCGCGCGTTTCTTT
>NCVS01000554.1:12069-29605 GCA_003055095.1 Goniozus legneri | reverse complement strand
GGCACCCCCGCAGACCGGGTGACGCGGCGCGCGAATTAAAACGCCTCATAAATATCTGAAACAAAGGCGGCCGCTTTCGAGGGCGTACGCCCGAAAGATATACGACTGGTTACGATGCTCGGTATAGCGAGAGTAGACGGAGGGGGTTATACGGGGCCTACGTCGACACCCGGGCGCAAAAACTGGCCCCCGAGGAGAGGGCGAACCTCTCTCTTTCTCTCTCTCTCTCTCTCTCTCTCTCTCTCTCTCTCTCCTTAACTGCAGGAAAAGGAGTCGAAGTGGGAGGGAACGATTATCGATCGGCCGATCGCCTACCAGCCGATTCCGAGTAAATACGTTTAGGTCGCGTTTAATTGCGCCACGAAGAATACCCCCTTTTCCGTTTTAGCGCTCTTCCTCTCTTCGCTAATGAACGTACTCGCCTACTGACGAGCTCAATTATCTATCATCTCCTCAACATGCTCCGGCACGATTTTTCTAAACCTTTGCTCTCTGTTTATTTTTCAGGTAAGTAGTGGTCTCCTCCGATCGTTTGAAAAGCGAGCGGCCCGTAGCCGCCGCGCCGGACGGAAGATATGCGCAGCAAGCAACAACCGAGGCCTTCCTTCCGGTGGCCGCAGCAGCGCGGCGATAATATTACCGGTAAATATCACAATCGCACGAGTCTCCAATACTAGAGCACGCAAGAGTTTACTTTTATTTTTCCTTGTTTCGTAGCTGAACGTATGCACGGGTGTGTCAGTCTCGTTGTGTTTCGTTTTCCGCGAAAATTTCGATACCTCCTCGCAAATTTATAGATTGGTAGATAAAGCATGAATATTCGAAAAGCGCGGTTTTTTCCATCACTCAGAAACGTCAGTCGTCGGAAATACAAAAGACAAGCGCGAACAAAAGCCGACGATTCGTGTCCTTCTCGCACTCTCATTCCCGGCGTCGTTCGTCAGTCGCTAATCCGCTGCGAGCGCGCGGCACGTCGCGATGGGTGACTCATCGGGTCTCGATCGGTCCGTGAAACGCACTCGTAAAAGCGATAACCGCAATACGATTCGACTCTCGATTCGCTCCGCTCGCGGCTAATACACACACCGCGCGCTCGATCCATTTTCTCGTTCGTGAAACGTTCGAGATTTTCGCGCATCGTCATCGACCGAATGATTTCATTTAGATTTTAATAATTACTCGATAAAGATTATTTAAGTCGACGTGTATGTACATGTACATTTTTCAGCATGAACAAATGTACATGCACAAATTTCGATAAAATAGAAATAAATGTACACATACATACATACGTACATGTATTTATATTTATATTTTATCGAAATTTAGAGTACATTTCGAAAATCGCTCGTCGATTTATGCACACGTTTTCTTTCGATTCGACAGTGCGGGAAAGTTACGCGATGGTGTCAGCCGCCACGGTAATTACGTGACAGAAATCGATGATAGGGCGTCTATTATGTAAATTTCCGCGCGATATTTCCCGAGCGACACACGTACGTCGTCCGATAGCTGAATACATCGAACCGTTTTAATGTTTTTAACCAATGGCGCGTGAGGCAATTTTGAGCGAAGAACGTCACTTCGATTTTGCATAATAAGGACCCTCGGTGCTGGCTCGCTCGTCGACGCGATTGATCGAGTGGCCATCGACCGTTCCGCGAGTCTCGTCGAAAAATGAACAGCCGTGCGCGGGGCGCTCTCTCGCGAGAGGAACGAAAAAACAAAAGAGAGAAGATCGACTACACGCCTAATTGAGTCGTTCGAGTCCCGAGGACCGGAACACGCGCGGGCCCGGAGTCGGAAGACGGCTCGAATTTTTCACGTGAAATGCACCGAGAAGAGCTAATCGCGCGGCTAGCCTAGCGAGATTCGGACTAATGGACTCTCGCGAGTGAAAGCAATACGGTGCCGGCGCACAGCTGTCACCCGACGAGGATCCAAGCGCGCCAAAAATACAAATTATCGCGTGTATAACTCGTTCGCCTCGATTACCGTAACGCTCTTTATCAAATTACGAATTTCCGAGCCGCGAATTTATCTCGCTAACGTTCCGAGCGAGTCGTCGTCTTTTCGATTAATCGATAACGATCTCGGGGATAATAAAACCGAGGAAAAGTGAAATTATCGCGATGCGGGGATCGAGCGTCGTAACGTTTTTTTTCCTCTCGTCCTTCGCGCATCGGAATCGGGACACGACACTCGAACGCGCGCGGGTCGATAAATCTCTCGTCGAGAGCGTCGGCAATTTTCACGGGGCCTCGCGCGATACCTCGTAAAGCGTCGTCCCTCGGATGCGTCCGCGCGAGGATTTTTTTCCTCCGGTTTTAAAACGCTGCCGCATGACGAAACTGACCGGCTCTTTCGAAACGCCGTAATCTCGGCTTTATCGGTCGGCGGACGCCTCGCGCGCACGCCAGCGCCGAAATTTATTGCCGAGAGTGACAACGACGCCTTCTTCTCCTTTAATTGCGCGCTCGTTGACGTTTTCGGGCATGACCAATAAACGATTGCTTCGTCCTGCTCCTCTCGTTATAAAATTTCAACTCTCACGGGAGAAACCGGTACGCCGAGCTCGAGATCGTGGAAAAAGGAGGAGGAAAGAGAGAGAGGGGTCGAGCGTGTCGAAGGAGCCTCGACAAAGGCGAGGGATGACACGCGCGGGGGCGCTGGACTTTCGAGGGACGAGCGGGGCAAAGATGGGTTGGGGTCGAAGGTTACGGGCGAGTCCGGACGTAAGTTCCGCGGGCGGCGTATCGACAGCCGTTTAAATGAATATTCCGGGAGCGGTGGTCCCGGTGCGCGCGATCCCCTTTGAAATCAAAGTGTAGGAGGCAGGAGAGGGAATTCATTTGGATTTTAGACGTGCGCGCCGATAACCCGTGGCGATCCGGCCGAGTCTAGCTCCTGTCACGTATCACCAAAGGGCTCCATCACTCGCCCCCGCGCGCTCGTCTTACTTCTCTATTTTTCCACCTGTGAGCGAAGTTGATAAGCGAAAACGACGACTGGCTCGTTTCTTTTTCGGTCGCGCTTATATCGAGGGAGGGAATAACACGAATCGGAAGCAGAACGAGCATCCGGTATGTTCTTTCAACACGCACCGGGCGCTAATCAAGCCGTTCCCATCGCCAGCGCGATTCTCTCACCGGTTTTTGTTGTTGCGCATTCGGCTCAGTTGTTGTATACGCGAGTACGCGCGGCGCACGCCCTCGGCGTTAATCCTCCCGATATTTATACTCCGCTCTCTTTTATTCTCCTTTTTCTTTCCACTCTTCGCGAATAACGCGCACGCCGCGCGGTATTAATCGTGTAATCTCCGTTACGCAATTTTCGTCTCTCTCTCCCCTCTGACGCGATCGCTTCATTCGCGACGAGTCCCTTACGCACGTATTACCTTTCTCACGCCAATTAAACCCACTTTCGGTATTTTCAAGTGAGAGAGAGAGCCACGCAACAACGCGACGGAAAATAAATTTCCATTCGGTGCTTTATCGCGGAAATTCAAACTCTGATGGCCTCTTTATACGGCGCGCAAATCGTCGCTCGTTTTTCGCGACGAGAAGTCGGAATGCGCCTTAATCGGCAGGGACGATGGCGTCTCTGGCGTCGGCGAAACGGCTAATTGCCGCGAGAGAGAGAGAGAGAGAGAGAGAGGAGGCGTGCGCTTACACGATCGGCGCTTTGTCGACGATGACGCGATCGCGCGGATAACGATCGCGAATGAATCGGCGAAACGTAGGTTTTAATTGATCTTCGATGTCGAACGATTTCGCGATTAATCGCGGGCGTTCCCACTCGCGGCTGTCGCGCGTGAGCGAGTCCGTCATTGTTATTCACCTCGGCGCGACTGACTTCATCGCCTCGCGTCGATATCGATCTCTTGTTATTCTCCTCTCGAGCCTCGAGGATCCGCGGTTGAAAAATTCAATCGAACCGATGAAATTCGCCCAAACGAGGTTAAATATCCGATACCGCGTTATGCCAGCTCCATAAAACGCGAGATTATAAAATATGCAGGCGTATCGCGCGGGCCCGATTAACTAACCGGGCGATATCTGCTCGCGATCTCGCGACCGAGCCAAGGACGAGGACGTCTAGTTTCCTCGGGCGCGTGACCCAATTAGCGGAATCGAAGCCGAGCTCGCGCGAGCGAGAACGTTGGCCCTCCAACTCCGCTCTATTAATAACGGACAGCCGTGTTTCGCTTTGCGCGGCCCACTCAAAAACGCTCGATTAACCATAACGCGCCTTTTTTACTCTCGAATTTCAAAACAGTCGACACACAACGCCAATTTATCGCCGCTCTAACGACCTTATTGCCGCTGCTTTTTGTCTTTTGCTTCGTTATTTTTTCCCGTCCCGAGCGAGCCACCCGAGCTCGTGTCTGTGTGGTCGCGGTCCCTGTGTACATGTGTTTTGCATTTTCGCGTTTCCACGCGGAAATGGCGCGTTTTCCAGCGGGCGCGGGGCCGAGTAATATCTCGTTCTTTTGTTGCGTTTCGCGACAATTCTCTCTCTCTTTCCCTTCTATCTCGCTCGCTCGCTCGCGTCTCGCAACGAATTTCGGGCTGATTATTCGGGGCGGGTGGAGTGACGTCGGTCGGGTGGATTAAAATGCCGCTAGTAGGACTACCGGCGCGACAGCTATGGGGCGGTTGACGATGCCGTGCCGAGGGGGTGGAGGGCTACGTGCTCGGGTCGCCGCGGGAGATGTCACTCTCGGCGCGCTTCTTCCTTCCCAAATCGCGACCGTTCGTTACGTATTTTCGCTTGTTTTACCTTCCACCTTTTTCCCCTCCTCTCTCTCTCTCTCTCTCGCTCGCTACTCCCCAGCTGCGTTTATTCACGAAGTATTTTCATTCCGCGCTCATACCACCGGAGCTAAGCAACCTATTGCGATATTTCACCGCTCGTGACTTGTCGCGTGCTAGGCTTATCCCTCGTGGCCGAAAAATCAAAACCGAGACACTCGCGCGCCAAGACGATTAATGAGATTCGAGTTTTTACGAGCTAATCGAGCGCGTCACGCACCCGTGTAAATACACGTGCATCGCACGAGAGAGAAAACGAAAGAGAGAGAGAGAGGGGGGAGTTGTGCGAGCGAGTTCGCGTTCGTTCGCTGTCCGGTAATAATAATAAAAATTCATGCGGCGCTTTATTGCCACCATAAAACGCGAAAGCCGGGAGGGAAGGATGCCGAGAAGGAGCGCGGGCTCGGTCGGACGCTTCGCGCCAGTTTATACATTGTCCCCTTCTCGTCACCTTCGATTACCGTAAAATCGATGGAAGATATCGTTATACGAACCGAGTCGGGTTGAACGAACCGTGGAGGTCTTCCCAAATGGAAAAAATTCCTCGCGTATATGCAAGGAGCGCGATCGCATCGCGAATAATCTTACTACGCGATAAGTCGATCGGTGGAAAAAATTACCGCACCTTGTTCCATCGCATCGTGGATAAACAAGACAACAAAACGGAAATGCGCCCGACGCTTTGACGAGAGCCGATCCGTCAGTCGCGGAAAAATTTGTCGTTGCCTGTATTATCTTATCGGCTCTTGGCTCTCGTCGAGAGAGAGAGAGAGAGAGAGAGAGGGAGAGGCTTATCGAGATTCGTTAAAACTCGCGTACGAGCTAGTCGACGGGCTCCCGCGGATGATTTACGCGCGCTTTATCTACGAAATTTCGAACGATTCCTCCGTACGCTGGTGGTTAATTAACGAGAGTCGCGCGAGTGAAGTTGTGCGTCTGAATTTTTCGTCTTTGGGAAATCGTTAAGAGGTCCGAAGCCGGTCGCGCGATCGTTACGGCAGGTAATGCGATCGTAAACTAATGTGTTAGCCCGATGATAGCCATCGGTATAAACTATAAAGTCTCCTTGCCGCGTGATAACGCGTGCGCGGGTTCGCGAGAGAAAGAGAGAGAGAGAGAGAGGGAGAGAGGGAGCAGCGAGCGGTTGGTGCCCTCGAAGACGTTAGCGAATTTTACGGCGACATTAAGCTTCGCTTAAATGACGCACTCCGCGCCCAGCCCACCCGACGCAACTCCCTTATAATTCCACTTTCGACTAAATTTTCCCCGCGTTACCAACAGCCTCGGCGGCAGTCGAGATGAAATAACGAAAATAGCGAATACGTAATTTGTCATTCGGTCGAATTGGCGCATTATACTAAATATCTTATACGTATGCGTGGCCGATTCAGCGCGACAGGAGAGGCCATACGTCGCGTGGCCTTGTCCGTTCGATCGTCATGCGCGCGAGCCTCGCTCGAAAAGAATACCGACGTTTCTGACTCGGACGTATATCGTTTCCAACGATACGTTATTTGGATTACGGCCGGTGCTTTTTTCTCATCGTCTTACCGCGCCGGCGAGACGTTTCGGGAGCGTAGAGGAACTTTAAATCTGGCATTTCCGACGTTCTCGTTTTAACGCCGCGGGCGCGTCTGGATTTACGATCGCGCGATTAGAAATACGAGAAAATATAACCGAGTGATATGTGGGTAGCGAGCTGCAACCAGGATTTATTAGCGATCTTTTCTAATGGGTCCTCCGCTCTCTGTATCTCCTCCTCCGTGGCTCCGTTTCTTCGTTTCCCCGTTATTTCTCCGATTTCCCCCTTCGCGAGTGCGTCACGAGATCTCGCGGCGCTCGTCGAGTCGCGACGGGATTCGAGAACCGATCGCGCGTATTATTAGGCGAGCCGAGGAAAGCCGATGGAATTTGGCAGAATTATGAAACGATAAGTTAGGGAACCGTTGGCCGTCGTTGTCGGTCACGTGACGACGCGAGACGATTGGATTTATTGGACGAGATGGGTGCGGATTGGCGTAGCCGCGCGAGATCGATTATTCCGTTGTTCCGTGAACATACTCGGTTGTAAGCAAGCGAGTTTCGTATTCCTGGCGGGACATTGCAAAACAATAGAAGAGACACGCCACCGATTCTCTGGCAACGTCGCTCCTCTCGACCGTGAAACGAGAGCGTTTTATTGCTCGAAAGAGGCAGAAAAAAAACTGCTTAATTACTCGCACTCATCTGGTTGCGTCATCCTCGCAACCATCGGTCTCGTTCCACTGGTAAATAATTATCGCGACTCCTCGTTCGAGGCTGGCTATCTCGCGAGATCGGTGGGAGAAACGTCTTTTAATCCGGAATGAGTCGAGCCGCGTCGAACGACAATCTCGATTTTCGTCCCTACCGTTGCGATTAATCATCGGGCAAAAAAAAAATCGAGCTCTCCGAGTCAGCGACGACATAATTTAGCGACACACGCGAGTCTCAAAAGTGCGTTTACATCTGGTTGTAAAACAGCGTCGCGTTTGCTTTATCTTCCTTCACTTCTGTTTCGTTCCGTTTCATCCCTGTCACTTGCACGATGCGTCGAGGCACTCGAGAGTGCCCCGGCCGCTGGTACTGGAATAGGTGAGCAAAATGAATCACTGCCACTCAAGGAGCCACCAATGGACTCCTGACACGGATGGACTGGCAAGGCCGAGCGCCTCTGAGAATTTTAATCGAGAGTATATGTGTCCTTATCGCGATGAACCTCGCTGAACTCTGTCTTTAATTTTATCAATAACGTATCGAACGTTCTAGCTATTTAATCGCAAAAACTTCTCTCTCGCTTTTCTTCTTTCGATTCTCACGCTAAGATTCGCTTTTTTTTCGACAATTATCTTGCAACAGTGCCCGCGTGTACGAGCGTCGACTCGAGAATGAAAAGAGAACGAGTTCGATGGACGAGGGACAAAAACATTTGACATTGGAGCTCGCAATTAACGCAGTCATGCACTTCAAAAAATAATCCTTTCAAGAGCCGAATCTCCTTCGGCGCGAATGACGACTGTTACTCTCTCTCCCGTGCGCATCGCGCGCCTCGATTCGCTCCTTGGCGTCACTGTCACTCGCGCGCGATGTACTTACCGTTCGGATTATACAGACTCGTGAGTGACGTAAATGGTTTTCAGACGGGGTGTATCGATAAAATGACTTGGAAGAAATCTCATTCGTAGCCGGCCAGGAACGTCTCAATTAGAGAGAGAATAATCCGATTACGGGCTTAAATATCTGCATTAAGAAAAATGCTCAACAGCGAATTGCGAATAGAATCGATAATTGATCGGTAATTTTTGTCAAGAGCCACCCCGCGAATCTTCTCTGCAACGTGCGAACTTGTAGTTTGAATAATAATATCGCGCATATTCTCTGGATGAAATTCCAAATAAAGATGAATTCTTCCCCCGGCTCGTCGTGTTTGCTCGTCAAGCTCGTTCTTTTCGAGCAGTCGAGGCTTCCGTCGATCCGTGCACGTCCGCGCGCACGCGGTCCTTTGAGTGGCATCGACTCCATTTCCCGCGGTCCGCGGGCGCGCGTTCGCTCGCTCTCCTCGTTCCTTTGACTGCTTATGATTGTGTACGGGCTGCCGTGCGGCTGACAGTGACGAAACGAAGTAAGTAAAGCGAGAGCTACGCGACATTCGCGCTACACACACACACACACACATACACACACAAAGACGCACACCTCGGAAAACGCATGGCACGTCGAGACGGGGAAAGTACGATCGTTAACATCTGTGCGTGGTGAAAAAGAAAGAGAGGAGAAAATTATTAAAAAAAAAAGAAAAAAAAGAAGAAAGATTTCTCGTCACGTAACTCGCCGGGAACGCGTGTTTGTACGCTCGAACGTGAAAGAAACATGAAAGAGGCGATATTCTCGATTTTCTTTTTCCACCTCGCGTTGTTCGAGAAGGATCGGATTATTGCTTCAATTTTCGCGGGGGAGAGTGAGAGAGATAGGTAATAACAGCCCCGAGTGCAAAACAAAACGGAATCGTTATTGACAGGTGAGCGTATGAACGTTTAATTCAGAAAAGTTAAATCGACGGGCATCGAAAGAAGCTGGCTCGAGTAAACTAGTTTTCGCGGCTCGGCGGTTTGGCGGCTCGGCGCGAGCGAGAGACACCCGAGACGGCCGGAACTGGCGAAGTAGCGAGTATTACGTGGCTGGCTGACGTATCTATTCCCGCATCAAACAATTTTTATACAAGTTTTTACTCTTTTAATCATCAGTATTAATTTTTTTGTTTAACATTCGAGTACGAATAATCGAGAAACTCGGTAGAGTTTCTCCGAATACCTTATTTTAAAAAATGTAGCCACTCAATCTAAAATATCTCATTTCCAAAACTGCAAAGAGTATTTTGAGCTAGCCAAAAATTAAAAAAAAACGAATAGAACGGTCCTAACTGCGAGGTTATTCGTCAAGAATCAAGAATAATATAAACCGATCAAATTTTTTGACTGGAAATCTCGCGCATCTCGGATCCACGTCGTTAATGACGAACACGCGTAATTCTCGAACGCGTAATCGCATCATCCGGCATTGTGGCGATCCGATCAAAGGACGATAAATCCCTTTCAGCCTCCACCTTCGAACGTAACCCACGCTCGGCAGCGAGCCCGCGACAGTCGGCTTAATTATAATACAGCGATATTTATTGCCCCGTTCGAGCTATCTCAGTTGGTCGTAGGAGGACCGGGCGAACCGATGACGCGAAAGCGGCCGATAGAGCGCGAGTTCTCGCGGATCGAAATGCCATTGCAATTATCGGCACCGTTCGACGTATCGCGAGAGAGACTTTTTCAGTCCTCGAGAGTAACAAAAATTTCTGCATTCTTGGCGCAACACGCGAGTGAGTTTGTACTTTGGGACACGAGAAAGAATAATCGCGGAAAAGTCGTTGAGCGATGCGAGGTCGTTGAAACGCGACGGCCTCTCCTGTTAATAACGAGCGTCGCTAGCGAGATTCGAGGTGTACAGCCGCGAGCTGGGATTTATGGGAGGACGCGCGCGCGTCGAGACTCTCCGCCGAATAATACGGTCCACCTTCACCTGCCACCGAACGAGCCACCCTCATTTTTTCCCCCGGATCTTATCGGGCCACTCCGGGCGAGCCGAACTCGCGAGAACGGCCAGGTGCGAGCGAACCGTGTACGCTCTTCCGCGTGTCGACACCGTATTATGTACACATCTATCTCCCCGTCTTATCGTTCCGTACGTCCTTTGACGTTTTTAATTTACCGAGTAAAGCGAACGATTAATTAGGATTTTTACAAGCGTCGGAATCGGCGAATAGGGCTCGCTCCGAATTAGCGCGACTTTAAAGTCATCGCGGTGGGTCTATAAATACTCGCTCGAGCGTAACGCGATAATTAAATTCTCGCCGGGCTCCCGCGAGAGAGAGGAGGACGATTAAGTGGACGTTTTTCGAAATTGCACGCGACTCCTTCGTCGATTAATCCGCGACGCGTCCCGATCGATAGCGATACATCCCGAGTGACGAGTGCTCGCGCACAACCGCGCCGCGTTGACAAAAGTCGAGGAGCGATTAATATTCTCGTCGCGACGACCCCGATTCTCCTCGCGGGTGCACCTGGCACTTGTCTTGTCGCGCTCGCCCACTGCCGGACGATCATTCGGGACGATCGGAGTGGAATTAATATTTGGAAATGAGACGACGCTCGTTATCGCCTCCGGTAATTCCACTCGACGTGTTTTATATTTCGTCGCCAACCGCGCTTCCGTATTATCGAGTTTCGGCCTCTTTGTGCGACCCATTCTCTACACCTTCACTCGACATTCAATCCACTCGAGAGTTTATCAATTTTTTTCTTATATAAATAACCCTCCCGAGTTTATTTTGCCCGTGCGAAACGATTTCGGAAGCGCGCGGAAATCCAGAAATTTCAGGGCCGAGGGCTTAATGAAAATTTACGAGCGTTTCCAGCCGAAATACATTCCTCATTCGGAATGCATCCGCCGCAACGAATGATAAGACTCGTTAAAACTAAAATATAGCCGGTTGATACGTCAGCGTTTTTAAGCACGTAGTTTATAATTTTATGCTCGCAGGATCCGCAATTAGCGCGCGTCGTGGAATCGACGTTGACCGAATCGGTTCGAAAAATTCTTCGCGAATCGTCGATAAAAAGATTCCGCGCGGGGAACAATAAAACGGTCGCGCGGGCGCCGCCTTTCGCGTTGACGCATAAATCACTCTAGCCGCGTGCTTAAATCAATGTCTAAATTCTCTTTTAAGTCGCGCGATGTTCGTTTCGCGAGAAAGAAACGTTATTGATTGTCGCTCCTTTGTAACTCGCGCGCCTTCGTATACGCACTTTCTTCCCTCTTATCGTTCCTTTATCGGTGCATCTGCCTCGCCATTATTCCACGCTCATTCGTTATCGGGACGCCCGCTGCGATTCGCGAAACCGCGTCGCCTCTGCCACCCTACAAATAAATACCAAGTCTCGTTAATAGACAAATTATATCTTCGATCGTAATTGCGAGATAATCGTGTAACACGGATTTCAAACTGCGTTGCGCGAGCTTCGAGGTGAGGGGGAAAAGTCACTTTGGAAATATCTCAGAGTGACGTACGTAACGGCGCGAAAGTGGGAATTTTCTTGAGAGACGTCCGAGGAGAGCGGTCGCCTCGGTCGCGCGTACACGACCAGGTTGTAGTCTCTCGAACGGTGGCGCTGTTCCGCGCGCACGGCATCCGAGATGGGCGAGGAGGGAGGGAGAGGCGAGCGAGAAAGACGAGATACGAAGTGGACTGTCCGTCCTGTCCATCACGTTGCCGACGTCAGATTATCGTTCTGACACTTTCCGAGTTATTCCGGCCGTGTGCCTCCGTGACGTATCCCCCTCGCCTCCCTTCCCTTCGCGCCCCACCTCTCTCCGCGCTCTCCGTGGAAAACGAGAAAGAAAGAGAAAGAGAGAAAGAGAGAGAGAGAGAGAGAGAGAGAGAGAGAGAGAGAGGTGGATAGTCTCGTCCGCCCCCTCCGCCTCCTCGCCACCGGCTCTCGCGCCCGTTAAACGACTTCCACGTTCGACTTGTCCACTCGATCGAGAGAAAAAGAACGGCAGAAGGAGAGAGACGAAGAGAGAAAAGTGGAAGACGTGAGTTGGCGCGAACACAACGATACGGTGAGCGCAGGAGTGTGCGTGAGCGCGAGAGAGATCGTATGCGTTCGCGACTTGTTTGGCCGGTGTCGATCAAATTTCCGAGGAGGAGATTATTCAAGGACACCGGATCGAGACAAAGCCCCGTCTGTCCTATCGACGAGGCATTTCTTTTTCGCCTTTGGAGGCTCTGCCTCTGCTCGAGTTAATTTTTGACGCGAGGACGCGACGATTTTTCGCTTTTTAATTTATCGCGGTTTAAAAATAACCCGCGTCGACTGTTTTTTCGCGCTTCTTTTCCACTCTCGGTACCGAATTCGGGGATACGTGGCTCTGCGGTCCGCTCGCTTTGTGGATTTCAATTGATTCGACAGGAATTTTTTTTTATCGCTAATTGACAAATTGGGGCAGTCGCGAGCGCGACTGTCTCATCGCTTCGCGCGCGTGACCGTTGCCGCTCGTGTCAATTCGATTGCAAATTCGATCATCCTTTTTCGAAATCCTGTTTTGTTCGGCAGTTGAATAAAAAAAAAAAAAAGTGGATGAAGAGAGCGGCGAATGAAGTGTAGCTTGTCATTACGCGCGACGCGTCTACGCGTTTTATCGAATTATCTGAAATTTTTGTATGGGACTCTCGGCCGCTCGAGGAAAATCACGAGCGGGCGTCAAAAATTTTATGGCTCGGATCGTTTGCGCGCTCCTCGCCCCGTCGGATCGACCGAGGACCGATAATTCTACGAGTTACGTCATAATCCCAAATCACGCGGATTTGCTATCTCATTTATGTCCAACGATCTTCGTATACATTTCGATTTCCCGTAGTAATAATTTTTTATTTATGGTTGATGCATCCATGAACTGCATTTATTTGTTGCGCAGGGAAATACCGATTCCCGTATTTTCATATCGGCAAAGTAAAACAAATTTGACTGAAGCTCTTTTTATTTTTTTTGTTACAGGTAAGGCTAGAGATAATACATTGGATGGGATTGTCGACGTTATTCGTGAGTAGAGCGCGATGAGTCCTTGGTTTTATGCCGCCCGTAGCTTGCTAATTATCGAGCGTTAATTGATGCAGTGACGCACTCGTTACGAGACTATTATTAGGTAACGAAAGTGCGCGCATACGCGAGAACGGGAGCGGTCTCTGCGTGTGTCGCGTTTTAAAATGCAAACATTTTCGCACCGGTACGCGCGAGCGGTTAATGCCTCGCGTTCGCTTGACGCGCGCGCGCGCCCGGTAATTAAATCGAATGAAATTACGAACGATTAATGGTTCGGGCGCTCTCGACCGTGTCACGCGCTCCGAATCGCGAAATGTGTGCGAATAAAAGAAAACGTACATAGGTGGCCGCGAATAAGAACGTCACGGCGGGAATGCGTCCGAAGAAAAAGAATAGTACATTAACGTGATATGGAGTCCGTCCGGTATTATTTTTGCGATATATTACGTCGACTCGCTCCCCGGCCGCTCGCCTACCGCCGCGAAATACCGCAAAAGCATTTTGCGCGCGCTCTCGTGTTCTACGCGAGCACTCGGCATTCCTAAACATTAGCATCGTCCTCTAATACGTGTGTAGCTCGAACCCACTCACACGCGAGCGCGGCCCGCTTGTATGGGTTAATGCTCGCGGTCGTGAGATTGGTGCGACATCTCCCCTGATGAAGTTGAGCCGCGACGTGTAATAAGGGTCGCGAGAGACGACGGGACCCGGGCGGACAGACGGACGGACGGACGGACGTGTGAGGCGACGCGACGGACGTTGCCAAGGAGAGGGTTGGAGCTTGGACGAGGTCAGGGACGTACGAGTTTCGGGCTACATCGAAAAATAACAAAAACCAGTCCCGCCAATTTCCCATTCCCTATCTAATTAAATAAGAATCCTCGTCCAACCATCGAAGCATTCCGCCGAAATATCGAGCTTACTCCTAAAACAAATTTACGTTACGAAATTCCAACTATCGAACTCTGATTGAAGTAAAATACTCGGGTAGGTTCGATCGAAAAATGTTTAATCGCGTTGGTAAAGGACGTACGTGTGGCTGGGTTGGAAGACGGAGTGGTCCGTCCCTGGACGAGGTGGAAAGGTAGAATGAGAGAGAGAGAGAGAGAGAGAGAGAGAGAGAGAGAGAGGGAAGCGAGCATTGGCGAGGTGGGGGAGGTCGAGGCAGGAAGAGGACGTGACACGGGCGTCTTGTGACCCGTACAGTTCGTCGTTCCCCTCCCGTCTCCTCGAGCGTCGTTCCTTCCCTCTTGGTAGGCCCCCCGACAACCACCCCTCGCTCAACCCACATGCCACGACGTCGACCGACCGCCACTAGCCCGGCTCTATTGTTGTTATTATTAAAGGGGGTCGCCGAGGGTGGCTGCGCTGGCCGGGCGAGAGATACGATGACGGAAAGGAAGGCGGCGTCTGCAGGTGACAGATGAAACAGCCGACCCCCCTCCCACTTCTCTTCTCGCTCGCTTCGGATCCACGTCTCTACCCCTTTCGTCCCGCTTCACCTCGAGCTCTCTTTTCCCTTTCTCCGCTCCGCTTCGTGTTTTCTTCCCTGCCATCCACCTTATACGTCTCCTTCCGTCCAGAGGCTTTACATGCACAACGGAGCCCTTTCTCCCGCTCCTTCGTTACCGAGCTTTCCGCATTCACTCTCCTCGAGTGCGCCCGCCACACCTACGCGACGTCCACTAAAGATGACCTTCCGACTCGCATTCGCGCTCTCGCCCTCCAGAAACAGAGCTGTCAAATCGATCCGCGCGAGAGAACTGGTCGTTAACCCACGCGACCCCGCGACTCACCCTCTTTCATTCATAATTACGTCGCGGCGAGTGTTTTTTCTTACATCGAGAGCAATCGACCGATTCAATTTGGTTAAATTAATTAGCGAATAATTAGTAGAACGGCGATAAAATGGTAAATTCTAAATTCAGTTCTTTGGATTGAAATTGAAATTAAAAAACATTAGAAGCGCGTCTAATTTTTTATCTTTTAATTATTATTCGCATCAGCGACGTGACGCGCTCTTGACGTTGGTGTTTCTGCCGAGTCGCGCGACGACCTCGACAGATATATCACCTCTCGGAGTTACATCAGCCTATTTACTTCGCACTCGAGAGTGACGAGCCCTATGCGCTCGAGGAGAGGGAGGGAGAGAGAGAGAGAGAGAGAGAGGGCGGGAATACCTATATTCGATTTCTACATCTATTTCCGAGTGCGCGCGTTGTCCTTTACGTATGACTGGCAGAGGAGTGATTCTGACGTTGCCTGACGTCCATTGAGAACGTCGACTGAGAATCGCTCGCCCGTTCCCTTCTACGCGCGTATTGGCTTGTCACTCTCGCGCTGCGAAGTTAGCCCACGTGTTTTGTTCGCATTTATCTAATCGAGACAGGTGCTCGTCAACTCGCTCCTATACACACACAAGCGTACCTACCTATACGTACATAGACGAGGCTGGACTGCAAACAGTAATGTCGCTCCGTCATCTGACCGGCTATTCTAGACGAGCCCGGGGGTGGTTGAAAAAAGAAACTCGAAGAGAGCAACGCTTTTTCCTCCGTATCGAGGTTTCTCTATTCTTTCCCTTTCGCGAAAGAGATATGTTAATTTAATCTCGCCGAGGAGGAGAATCCCGAGGAACGAGTACGGCGCGGGATAATGGGGGCGTAATATGCCGAAGGGTTGAATCGGCACGATGTAACAAAGTCTCGCGGGCACAGAATGCCGGAGAGAATGAGTCCGGACTTGGCCCAGGTTAGTTTTATCGCAGGGTCCACTATCCGGCGGACTGTCGACGCAGTGGACGTCCCCGGAAAACGCGCGGAATTCGCCCTCGTTGTCGTTGCCGGGGACGTCGAGTGAGAGAGAGAGAGAGAGAGAGAGAGAGAGAGAGAGAGAGAGAGAGGAAGGAGAGTGAAAGGGACGCTCGGCTTTCTTGAACAACCAGTCTCTTGCACCGTCGCGTCTTCGGATTGCTCGAATAACCCGGCGTACATCGTATCGCCCTTCGTAATCGCGACCTCCGCAATCCTTACAGTCGTTCCATTCCCCCCTCCAACCCCCCGTCGCACCTTTCGGTCCGTTGTTATGCTCGACGAAACGAAAAGGACTCTTCTCGATTTTCTCCCCTTCGTCCTTCGCGCGTATAACCAACCGTACCCCGCGCTCTCTCCCACAACTTCGAGATCCCCGTAAGGACAAAAAGCGAGTAAAGCCCTTAGGAGGGACTCTCGCGCATCCAGCGACTCTCGTCGTGCTCGCCGGCGCGACGGGATCACCATTCTCTTCCTCCCTCCCCACCCTCCAGCCTCTCATGAGCGCGCGAACGGAACGAGGATCTTAAATCGAAAAACGTAGTTTGGCCGAACTTCGTGAAACGTACGGGAGCAGTTTTTTCCCTCTCTCTCTCTCTCTCTCTTTACAGAACCAACTCGTCGAAATGTAAGGAGTCGTTTCCATCGACTCGGTTAAACATCGGATCGAGTTGGCAAAGTTGGTCCCGGGGGATCAGAGGGTGGGTTACTTCGAATGCGATACCCGTTCGTACGGATCTTCTCGCTAAAATAAACCTCGCTCTCTCTCTCTCTCCTTCCTTCCTCTCTTTCTCGTCTGGCGCTGGTTAAAAATTTTTCATTACTCGGCGATTCCGTTCCGCGCGGCGGAACGATACGAGCCGGAGGAGCGAAACCAATAAACCGTCCGATCGAGTATATCCAACGGCGATAGTGAAAGGGACTCTCGCGGAGTGACTGCCGCCCCCGAGTCCAACGGCTCGCGTCACGCCTCTTACCCCGTCCTTGACACCTCGCCACGCACGCGATTCGAACGGCGGCCGCGTTCCGAGTTTCAAGACGAAATCCTCCCGCCACCGGGGTGCCCGCTGAATATGCAATGAACTCCACGGATATGGTTTCGCTCCTATCTATGTGTATACGCTACCCTGTCCGTCCGTCCGTCAGTTTCGAGTCCACCCCCGGCCCTCCGCTCGCGTACCGAAGAACAGATATTGCCCTCTGTCAATCTGCCGGGGCCACCCATTTCTAATCTCATCCTTTTCCACGAGCTCCTCGGAACACGTTACTATTTTCTCTCTCCTTGATTCCTCGAATGAAAATCGCATACGTCCATCCCACGAAGAATCGAATTAGATTTCGTTACACCCTGACTTCGATCGTTAAACTTCCGAAATTATCCGCTCCGTGTGATTCATTTCTTTCCGAAAATAACGGGGTTCTTTTTATTTCTACACCGTCGTAAAACGCGAGTAAAATCTCGATGGGGAAAAAGTTGAATTCGGTTCGATTAAACGTAACCACTTTGTCGATAATCCCGGTAGGTGCGCAATGGCGAGCGAGGTCGCGCTAGATGCGTTTCGAAGGGTCCTCCTCCGCGTACGTCTGTCCGTCAGTCCGTCCGTCCTTTGGTTTCGCGAGGAGACGTCGGTGGACGCCCAGGCGTCGTCGCTGCTCACGGCATTGATCTGTCGGACGGCAGTCTTGATATCGACGAGGTGGGGGGAGTCCGTCCGGAAAGCCGCTCGAGAGAGTCCCTCCCCCCCCC
>NCVS01000554.1:0-12057 GCA_003055095.1 Goniozus legneri | reverse complement strand
CCCCCCCCCCCCTCTCGCGCTCCTCTCTCGCTTCTCTCCCGCATAGGTGTGTACGTGTATCGCGAACGGACTATAGCGAATCCCGAAGGTGGACGTCTGGGGAGGGTGGCGCTCGCGAACCGACTAGAGTGCCACCGGGCGCTCGTGTCGGTGCAAAACGCGGGAGGGGTGAGGTCGCGTCAAACTCCGAGACGGCTCGTCACCGGGTCTCGTTCGCTCTCTATTCTCCAAACTTCCTCTCTCTCTCTCTCGCTCTTTTGCTTGTCGAGTGAGACGAATGTAATCTGGAGTAATCTCGTACGAGAGAGTTCCATTTTGCCACGGTGATTAGTAATAGCGATAATTTAATAACTAATCGAATGGAACCAAACTGTTATTTTCGATCTAAAACGTTAATTACTAATTCCCGAAACTATTTTCTTTGGTTATAGTCGAGTTCTGGCTGAGTAAAGTCTGTTAAAAATTTGCCCGGGTGTACTCTCTTCGATTAAACGGACGTAGTATTCGGAACTAACTCGATTCAATGTTTGAATTATTTTCAACTGGAATAAGGCTTGATTGACCATCAGTCGGGAGCTGTTTCGCCGAGTTTGAGCGAATTTGCGTTTCGTGACACTCGTTCATTGGGCGGTTTAACGTCACCCTCGCGGGAGACGGCTCGTCAGTTCGCGTCTCGGGCTCATTACGTTCCTTCTCCTCGTGAAATCTCCTTCCCACGAAGCACCCCACAGTTCTGGGTTTCCTTTATATACCGTCGCCGCGCCCGTACCTTTCGATTTCGCCCCACGGCTACGCTCCCGATCACCCTCCCGACGGATAGACGTTAATCGAGGCAAATTGAACGCACCGTGCTTTTCAACGCCACCAGTCACGAGTCACCCTTTATCGGCCGCTTCGCGCTACCACGTTACTCCCACCCTGCTCGATTTGTTTATACACCTGTTCCGTCCGAGCGCTCATTTCGTTACCAATTAACCCCGACGAGGAGATACACGAAGATGATAATCATAGTGTTTCCACGATAGTAATGAGACGATACCCACGCGTGCCTATTCGCGTGAGAACCCGGTTAACGAATTTTTCGTCCGAAGAAAAACTATAAAGCGGGATGAACCCTGTCTCTTCCTCTACCCCTTAATGACAGCCTCGAGTTTATGGTCTCAGACGAAATTCTTCGAAGCTGTAGCCGAGGTTCTCGCTCGAGAGAGCGAAAGAGATCGTTATTACGGTAAGCCAACAAATTGTAAATGGACCACTCGATCAATGGAGCCGCGAATTCGAGCTCCCACCGCGCTGGTATAACGTCGAATTAAGCTTCGAAATTTCGCTTGATCGTTCGCAATTACGAATAACCCTAATTTGGCTCACTCGTCGTCTTCGTGAAATGAGCCAACGAGTTTATTACGAGCGCGCCCCGAGAACTGGCGCTTGTTCGCGATTTTTGGTAATAATTGTTAATCGACGAGGCGCCCTTTGGTAGCCCTCCTCGAAGCTGGAAGGCTCTCGGCAAAAAATAACCAACATTAACGAATCCGATGGTAGTAATTCCGCTCGTCGTTGGGAAACGGCATCACGGATCGATTGGTTCCGTGTATACGCACTCGTTTCTTTTCTTCTCGTCCTGTTTTTCATCCCCCTTTGTAAGAGGGCCAAGCGAACGAACGGGGAGGACTACGTGGGTTGCGGAGCGTCGGAGAAGGTGGCGGAGAGGTCGCGACGTAGAGGTAGAGGGGTGATCGCGATAGGTGGAGAAGTGGTGGGGTTAGGTTAGGTTGGCTGGCTGACCTGCTTGACAATCGATTGACGGCTGTCGCCAAGACCCTCCGCTCTTTTCGCCTCGTCCTTCTCTCACCTTTCGCGCACGACTCGCTTCTGCGAGCTTTTCTCCGCTTTTTCTCGTATCGATACACGCCCAAGCACGGAAAATTTCGTACGAGTTTCCCTAATTGCGCGGTACCTTGACTCTATTACCCCCTCCTGTCCTACTAATTCTCAATTCGTTATCTCTTTTTGCCCGTTCCACGCTATTAACCTATACCGGTGTACGTATACGCGGCGACATATGGGAAACAAATGCCATGCGCGACGTCTGTCGTAGATTAGCCGGCGAGCGCGTGCCCCTGTTGTTGGCTTAATTATCTCGCCGGCCAACGGGCTCCTTCCTATAAACGTCCGAATAAATGCCCGACCGGTTCGGCAAAAAAAGTAGCCGCGCGTTTATCGGCTCGGAATGAACTCCGGTCTGTATTAACTCCGCGGTGTACTTTCGTCGAGCGAAAACCCGTTTTATTGACGGAAACGAGGGCGCTAGACGCGTGTGAGATTGTTGAATTTAATTAGAGGAACTATCAATGAGCCCCGATAAATTGCGGAACCGCTTTTCGCAGTTTCCTTGTCGCGCGACGTATTGCAAGGGACACCGTCCTGGCAAGTGGTCTAAGGGCAAATCGGTAGAGAAAATATTCAGCGATCTCTCTTGCGTCCAAGGAATAAGGGAGAACCCGAAATTCTAATTAAATCGTTCGTTAAAATTGAAATACGACTCTGTCGGGGTATAGAAATAATATTTTCACGGAAATCGATTTCTCGTAATACTGGGACATCCGCAGACACTTACATTGCTACGGACGCGTCCACGATCACACGCGCGCCTCGACGACATTACCCGACACACGTAGTCGCGCGAGCACACACACACACACACACGCATGCAGACGTGCACGCTCGGGTAGTTTCACAGTGTGTCCTAACCCCGAGGACCGTGAGTGGAAGCGAGAGGGAGCGAAGAAGAGCTCCGGGTGGGGAGTTATAGCGAGCGATGCTGGATATTATTTGCCGGGGACAGTGACAAACGCCCGTCAACGTCACTTCCACTCGCACCCTTCGGTTCCCCCTCCACTCGGTAGCTTCGCGAAGTGCGAGCGAGCAAGAGAGAGAGGGAGAGAGACGCTAACCCCACCGCCACCCTCGTCCTTCCCCGATCCCTCCGCGGACTGCTCTCAGGAGGCGAGCTCGGAACGTGACGAGCATATTTAGCCGTGGACTCGTCATCTCTGTCAGCCATCGGAAGACGCCTCTGGTGATTACGATGGAGCCCGCGACTACACACGGGCGTATTCCTACCTGTCCGTTCGGTTTATTCCTCCGAGTAACGAATATTTATCCCTCGCCGGCTTATTATTTATTCGGAAAGTAAGGGAAATGCAATCGATGATTTATTCGGCGATTCTCTCGCGCCAACGCGTCGTGCTCGAGGAGACTTTGCGGAGTAGCGAGAGGGAGCGAGGTGTGGGCGCGTCAGGGGAGGGAGGGGCGGGGGACTTGACGTATCGCGGCCAGACGTCATCCCGTCTTGCTCCGCGCTCGCGCTGTCCGTCAGCCGAACGAGCTCTCACCGTTACCCGCCGTACGGGAAACGTACGACCCGGCTCCTCGATTTTGTCCCGTGAAAAATCGTTATCGCTGGCATCTAGAGCCACGGCTATATAGTGACCCATCGAGATACTTATTCCGGGGATAATGTTCGCGGAACGACTAACGACCCGCCCGCCCTGCCGTCCAAGGGACGATTTTCATGGCCGGCGATAAAAACTAATAACGCGAATAGGCCAGGAGGAAAATTTTTCAATGCCCGGGAATGGAGTTATTCGGCGAGATAGAGTCCGAGTTCTCTCGTATTGAGCGGGACTCGTGTCGCGCGCCGTCCTTTGCGTAATTTTCGCGAGGCGAGTTATAAATTCGCGCCGTGCGAGAGAGTATATCTGGCCGTAGCCGAGAAGTGTGTACTTTTGCTAACCCAGTGGGTGGACATGGTTGCGACGCGTCGAAACTCCGCCAAGTATAAACTAGACGAATGATCTAGTCGACTGGGCGGAGTGGCGGGAGTTAGTTACGTCGAAGGGTGGTCGCGAGCGGTAAAATCGAGCGAGGGGGAGAGGGACGCGCGGAGAGAGAGAGAGAGAGAGAGAGAGAGGGAGAGAGGAAGGGGGGATGGTCAGGGGCGTAGGTAGTCATTATGTGGAGGGAGGTGACGTCACTGACGGTGACGGATGGCTACGCGTCAGGCAAGTATAAACCCCATGGTACCCAATAAATTATTGCAACTATAAATTACTTCTGTGCTCACGATATAATGCTACGGCTACCGGCGCGTTTTCGAGGCCTCTCTGTGTGCGAGAGTAACGCGACTCCGTGCGCCCGTATGCGTGTGCTCGATCGTGACGGCGCGAGCATCGGCGGGAGGTGGTGCCGCTTGGTGGTGGTAGTGGTGGCTGTGGCGGTGGTGGTGGGCAAACAAAGGTGGTACGATCCCAGAGCTAACTAGCCGTGCTGGTGTACACACCGAAATACCTATAACCCCGTTCGACTTTTCAATGCGCGAATGCTCCCGAGTATCGCACCCTTTTGATAACGCGATCCAAGTTCCCTATCTCGATTCGCAATTTCTCTTTTGTCCGTGCCCAAGAAAAACCGTGCGACGGATACTGCTAAATTTCGCGTAATTCTCGTCAAACATTTCTCTTATCGCGATTGTTTATTCTTCCCCTCTCGCTTTTATTTCTCGGAATGCTTTCGTACATTATTTTTTTCGCGCCAGTCATCTTTCTCTCTTTTATCGAAATACGCATCGCCCCTGTTTGCTCTTTCTCTCTCTCTCTCCCCTCTCTCCGGTTTTCGACGAGCAAACTTTTCTCCCTGCGAAATCACTCCATCCCCCTTTTCGTCTCTCGATAAACTCTCCCCGCGGCCGCCTCATCCCCCTTTTTTTCGTTCGGCGCACCTCGCACCCGCTATTATATCGCGCGGACGCACCACTTTCTCGATTTACGAACGCTCCGCTCGCCCGCCTGACCGCCGCGCGACGTTTTTATTCGCGTTCTGGGAATATATACGCGCTAAGCCGCCGACGAAAGCGAGGAGTCGCGGCACTGGATTTACGGTTCTCGGCTCCCACCGTAAAAAGCCCTCCGCGCCGTGTAGTTATCGACGCGCGCTGGGTTATCTAATCGCGCCCGGTGTATACGCAAAAGTCGAACGCGCTAATCGCTACACTCGCGCACGCGATAATTAGCGTTCGTTTAATTACGATCGTTTCGCGATTCGATAACAGGCTAAAACGCAATCTCGTTTTCCTATTCCCTTCTACTCTGTTCCTCTTTTTTTTTCTCGACTCGATAACTCCGCCATACCTGTTGCTGAATATCAGCCGGTCGAGATTGACGCGACGATTGTTCGATCTGGTTATGCCAGTTGTCGAATCGCAGTCGTCTCGAAATACGAATCGAGGCCCGAACGAGCGAAGAAAAATGGGGGAGAATTGGGGTCGGAATCGATCGCGTTAATAACACGGTGTCGCGTATCCGTCGTGCCAAGCGACGAAACGTCGCGTCCGCTCTATACTACGGTAGATACAACGGCGATAATTACCCACCCTGGCTGGTTGACGCGCCGCGTGCACACGCACACACACAACTCTCCTCAACTCGAGCGTGCGTACATCCAAGAATCGTCCTTAGAATTGAATAAAATTCGTTAACCTCGGCGAATCATCGAGAGGCACGTACTCAACGAGCGCTAAATCCGGTTTCGAGCACCGTCGACAAATTACGTTCCACGACGTACGAAATAAGAATCGTCTTCCGAGAAGGAGAATGATAAAAAATAAAAGAAGCTCGAAGATAGAGGGGAAGTGGGAGGAGGAGAATAACGGGCGGGCGTACACGGTCACGATCGAGATGAGAACCTCTGGATAACATAATCCCGATACGTAATAAATATCGTTGCACCGGTCTACGGGTTCGACGGTATTGGTGCGTCTGTCTCTCATCCCGATGCCTTTGGGGGCCAGGGGGAGGATATTATGGGCGAGCGAGTGAGTTATACGCCTTGCCGCATGTGTGTCGCATAAATCTGTTCCAACCTCGGTCCCGGCCTCTCTCTCTCTCTCTCTCTCTCTCTCTCTACCCTCCCCCCTCCTCGACTATCCCCTTACGACTACGTTGGAACCGCTCTCTGGCTCCGAGCGACTGCGAACTGACTGACTGACTGACTGACTGCTTCTTCTCTGCCCCTCCGCCTATCCCTCGCCCGCGATACTTGGACCGTTCGACTTCCCGGCTCGCTTCGAGAATTTTCCGCCGCGAAATCGACGGACTTTCCCGGAGCTAGGAGCGCTCAACTACTCGAGAGGAGGGATAGAGACCGACTCCCGTAAATCGCGCGGCTCGTTAAAGCTCGAACTGGCAAACGCGGATATTAATTCCTCGTAGTTCGCGCGTATGTATTATGTAAACGCATTGTTCTGGTCTCGCGCCGGTAGGTCGTCGAGGTGGGGGCAAAATTCGCGGTAGAGGAGCCGGCTCCCGCGAAGTATCATTTCGAGTTATTTTCGGACGAGCGTTCACCGCCGAAGTAGCGCTACTTAACCGAGACACTCGAGAACGTATTTGAACGATTTACGCCTTTCGCTGCGATCCATCTACATATATCGAAGCAATTTGGATCTCGTTTCTTTTCCGAGAGCGAGAGTATTCATAAAAATACGCTAGTTACTCACGAGGCCCGATTCGAGCCCGAGACGCACAGCTGTCTCTCGGTACATCATCGGGTCCATCCGTCCGTCAACCGAAGACGAATCGATGCTCCCGTTTCGTACCGATCTCTCGTCATACGAGCCACGTGAAAAATCGTCCTCGATTCCCAAATCCCCTGTTTACGTTTTTCCGCTCGCCCTCTCGATCCGCCACTCGCTCCTTAATTCCTCGATTTTTCACTTCCGAATGAGCTATCCCGTCGCGGAAGAACGCAACGCGCACGATGCTCGTCCATTTACCATTTCGAAACGTCGAAAATTCGTCGGGCGCTAAACGAGGAGTCGCGTCGTCCCTCGTTATCCGAGGAATCTCGAAAGCGCTAATCGCTGTCACCTGTTAACCTCCCCCTCCTCGTTACACACTCGCACGCACGTACACACACACACACAAACATGAGCGCGCGCACACACACACACATACATATACATACACATATTTATACGCAATGCGTGGGCCTGCATTCCACGGAACGCGGAAAAATAATTTTTGCGACGCGAATAACGCTTTAATTATTTTCGTAACGGATGATTCCCGAAGGCGTCGAATGCCGTAAATAGTTGCTGGCTCGCTCGGGGAAGGGGAAAGATCGAGAGGCGCACCTGTGCTCGCGCACATCAGCCGTCCGTCATTCGCGCGACAGGTCGTGGCTGTCGTTGCGACGTCTTCCGCCCCTATCTCCCACTTCCTCGCGCTTATTTACGTTGACACAATATTTATTAGAACGGATCGGTGACTCGCGGGCCGGCCTATTTCAGGCGAGCTACTCTCTATATATCGCTCGTCCGACGAACCCTCTCTCCCCCTCTCGCTAGGCCGCGAATTTGTCATCCGAGGCGCCGTATTGTTACGGTACGTCGAGCGATGCCGGTTTTAGCATGGGAAAACGAGATTCCTGAGTAGCGACGCTTCGATCCCGCGTAGGAACGGGTCACTGAGCCCGCGGCCAATTAAACCTCACACGGTATGCGAATTACAATGTTTCCACGGTATATCTTTGATTAGATCGCGTTTATGGAAATAAAATTTCCTCGTCGGGGCGGAAAAATCGCTCAGCTAATTGAAGAACCCGAGGATGGAATTACTCGCGGGGTCGTATCGGGAGCGCGATCGGGTTCGACGAAGAATCGTTCGAGTTCCGCGAATATCGTTTATCTTGGTCTGTCGGCGAGGCGTAGCGCGAAAACGAAGGGGCCACTTCGCGATGTCGAGAGGGAAGGTAGGAGGGAACGGAGTCTGTGTAAACGCAACGATAACCGGACGGATCGACACCAGCTGCTCCGTGTTTGTTGCCGGTTCTATAAATAGATCGCTCATTCGAGTCATTCCGCGAGTCTCGTTCTAACGCGAGCGCGGAGCGAGTCGAGGAGACGTTACTTCGCTGACAATTATTGTTGTCACGGTAGCCGAGCGACGCGGCCGCGACTCGCTAACAGGGCTGACGCGTCGAAAAGCCAGCGTGACGGAAAGCGCGACCAAGAGAGAGAGAGAGAGAGAGAGAGAGAGAATCGGATATATAGAAGTAAAAGGAGTGACGGACATCGCGATGAAGGCGTCCTTCTGTCAGACTCCCCCGCCCCGGCTCCGTCCGGTTCAAGACACTCGCTAAAGAGAGAGAGAGAGCTTGTCGCGCCGAGTGGAGAATCGTAGATCCAAGCTGATATAATTCTTTTGTGCGCTCCTGACAGCGATATCGAACCGACGTCGAGCTCTCTTATATACGTCCCAGGATAAATAAAATCCAGGAGTGAGTGGTGCAGCAGGGAAAAAGCTGGCAACTAATTCGCGGTGCATAGGTCGCGAGTTATCTCGTACCGGAAGCTGAGCGTAACGAGCGGGATCGACGAAGCGCGCGGGAACTCGAATCGATCTCGGGGTGCGTTGGCTCTTATCGCGATCCTCCTCGGCCGATCGGGAGGGGGGCGAGTCGCGTTAATCGCATTCCTTGGTAGTTGCGAGGTCGCAAACGAGCCTGGATCCTGGCCGATTCGCGTCACACTCGCGGCGCATCGATCATCACTGTCGCCTGTTGCGCGATCGGTGTACCGCGCTCTCGCTCGCCATCCATCATCCGCTCGTCGCGCTGGACGCATCAGCGGGCCGCATCTTCGCGTCCTCGCGTCTCGTCGCTGGCTCGTGAAACCTACTCAAGGTCGTATCGCTCTGGAGAGCGATTAGCTACCGAGCTCGTCTTAGAAAAAGCCCCCGCCCCGTTAAAGCTCGATTCGTTTCCATTAGCGAGTCTATAATATTTCCCGTTCGGTAGAAGAAGCCGGTAATTCGCTCGGCCCGTAAAAATCTCTCGTCGTCACGGTTACTCGGACCCGGGGGATCGAGCCCACTCGATATAACCTCGGATATGCGGATGGAGAGCCCGGTCCGAGGACGTATAGCATTCGCGCGTCGTTCATCGTTCAACGTCACCGCCGTCATGTCCGCCGTCTTGTCGTCTTATCTGTATCTCATCGAGTTTTATAATAGTCGCGAGGTTATAATGAGTCCCCGAGTCCTCTCGACGTTTGTTTTATAATGTCATCCGTACCGAGCGAAAGTCGTTTTCGCGTTTTTTTGCGCGATTTTAACGCTCTCGCCGGAAACCGACCTTGATTCCATCCTCGTTTTCGATTCTCGTTCGTCGGGAACGGATGGATTTCTCGAGGCGTGTATAAATTGCGAGACGTTCGGTCGCGTCGCGGAATGTCCGTTTTAACGAGTCGGTAGGACAGGAGGAAACATTCTAGATATTTGAGTAATACGCGATCGCGCGGACATTAAAGAAGCTCATATGCATTCACGAGCGAGCTACTCGTATATATCGCTCGTCGATCCGGCCGACTGGTTCTCACGAGACGGCAACTCGAGGCTTTCGCGCTCCTCGGAGCTCCCGTCCATCACTCACCGTCACCTCGACCTGTCTGTCGCTTCGTCATCTCCCACCTCGCCTCGCCTACTCCCCTCGCCCGCGCACCACTTCTGCGTCGTTCTCGCGCCGTCGTAAGCCGGTTATAGATGCGCGAATCGCCTACGATATTCATTTTAATCGACTCTTTATCCGCCTTATTTTACAAATTTCTATTCCAATTGATTTCGAATGGTTTTGCCGAGAAACGGCCGATAATTTTATTCGTGAAACGAAACGAGAATCCTCGCTAACGCAAGCGAGCGAAAGTGGCTCGCGCGGATAGTTCGGTCGCCAAGAGCGCCAACGAATGCGTGAGAAAACAATGAGTCGAAAAAGAAAAACATTAGCGCGCGTGAAGGAATGCGCGAAGAAACGCGTGGAAGTGGAGTATGAATTTTAAATGAGAGACCGAAAAGGTTCGCAGAAATCATCGCGAAAATTCGTCGGCTCGTATTTCGAACCGTTCTCGTCCCTTCGCGAATCGATCGAGTGATTTACTCATTCGTTTAGAGAAATCCGTTCAAAACATTCCTCGTGATATATCGATCCTCGGTGAACAGCCATTTCGAAGCAAGAATATTCACTCGACTTCGGTCCCTCTCGGGACGCGTGTTTTTTTTAAATCGCATATTTGCGTCAGTCATCGTCGAGCCTCGGCCCTCGAGGTGTCTCGGAGAGCCCGACGGCCTGGTAGCGGCACCGGGAGTGGGTTTTTTGAGTCATTGGCGAGTCTTAATCTCGAGATGCACTCGCGTGAATGCGACACGAATACGTCGGAGATGGTGGGGGGACGGGGTGAAGTCGGTCCGGCGCGGGGGGACCGATTCGAGGCTCTGATGGAGCGAGTGTTGACTTAGGATAACAGTCGTCTCATCGGTCAATCAGTCGGGTAGATCACGGTAGGTAGGCACTCTGTCTTCGAGCCCTGTCGTACCCTTCCACTCCCCCGCGATCGCTGTGGAATCAGTCACCAATCCGACTACTCGACATTTCGAGAATACGAATCGATTTTTCCGGAACACCTACGCTGAGAAAAAAAATTTGTTGAACCAATTAAATATTTATTTCTATGCTGTCAAGATGGCATTTGGCACTTCAATAAAATAATCGTTCAATCTAACGAGATATTCGTTAAATCAACTTTCCACTCAAATGATTTTTCTTTTCACCTGACAAAATATCCTTTGGCAATATAGAATTGCATATTTAATTGATTCAACAAAAATTTTTCTCAGTGTACGGAGGATCGACTTTATTCGATCGCTGATTCGTTTCTTCTCCTTCGTAGCGAGTCGCGGTTATTCAATCTTGAAGATACGTCGGGTGAATTTTGAAAAACGTCCATAAAATCGAATGAATTTTGAAGAATCCAATCACACAATTAGGTTCTTTCAACACCCATCAGAATTTTTCTAGTAGTCGATGTATACGATTTGACACTCGGACCGTCCGAGAATGGAAAGCGAAGTGTCGCCGGAGACGACGCGAGGATTTCGATAGTCGCTTTGGACGAGAAGCCAGAAGCAAAGTAGACGATGCTCGAGAGAAAGAAGACGACGAGAAAGGGAAGGGAAAGGGGTCGGAAGAACGGATTCACCCGTCAGTCACTCCTCTGGCAGACCGCGAGAGAATCACAATGCGAAACTTCGCCTCTCCTATCTCGCGTCCCCTCCACCTTATCCTCTCTCTCTCTCTCTCTCTCTCTCTCTCTCTTACTCGCTGCCACTCGTCCATCTGTCCGCCCGTCCGTCGCTGTCGGCCCGTCCATCCGTTCGTCTCTTCGTCTGCCTCTCCTGTCACTCTCCCCGGCGGCCTCCCGACAGTTCTCTCTCGCATCAGAAATTCATCTCCTCTCCTGTCCGGTCTCCTTTTGTTCCTCGCCACCGCCTCGCGCCGCCGGCTTGTTATTATGTACTGTTTTATTGCCGGGACGTCGACGAGAGAGAGAGAGAGAGAGAGAGATGCGCGATCCGGTTACTCCAAGACGTAGCCCTCTCTTTTTGCCTACACTCCCGGACTCCTCTACCGGCACCGCGTGATATCGCACCGGGCCCCGGTCTATTAGAGGCAATTTAAGCGAAATTAAGTCGACGAACGGGGAGGATAGAGACGTTAACTATTCGCCTCGACGATTACCCCCCCCCCCNTCCTCGGAAAAACTGTGCGCCTCTTTTCCTTCTCTCTTTTTCCGAACGTCAGCGGTGACACAACATCTACCCGCTGGGATCTCGAAATCGAACCGGTACCGAGAATCGAGCGAGTGCGGCTCTCGATGTTTATAGCGTGCTCGGCAGTCCGAGGGGTAAAAGAGTTCACCGAATGCGGATGAGCGCGTCGGCTGTTCAGCCGTGAGCGTATTACATAGACTTTAAAATAAATCTGCGATCTTATCGATAGATAATTCTCGCTTGCAACACCCGCTACATAGCACACATAGTTGTCTTCCTTTTTTTTAAATTATTTTATTTTGGTTAACTACTTGGTTATCAGCAACTATGATGTCTTCCCATATAGGAAAGCCCGTAGTTGACGACGGGGCCAAGTATGGTTCTGCTATGGCAAGCC
>NCVS01000553.1:271509-341237 GCA_003055095.1 Goniozus legneri | reverse complement strand
CTTCATTTTGTTGGTTTAGATTTTCTAATCCTTGGGTTTCAATTTCAGGTTTTCTGGGCCACTGTGGCTGTTGACTGTGTTGGGTGAAATCCTCATTCTGTTGGTCGAGATTCTCCAACTTCTGATTCTCGATCTCAGGTTTTCTGGGCCACATTATTTGTTGATTATGTTGGCTAAAATCTTCATTTTGTTGGTTTAGATTTTCTAATCCTTGGGTTTCAATTTCTGGTTTTCTGGGCCATTGTGACTGTTGACTGTGTTGACTGAAATCCTCATTTTGTTGGTCAAGCTCCAACTTCTGGTTCTCGATTTCAGGTTTTCTGGGCCACTGTGTCTGTTGACTATGTTGATTGAAATCTTCGTCTTGTTGATTTAAATTCTCTAATTCAATACTTCTCGTCTCTGAATTCTTGGGCCACTGGGCTTGTCGAGAATATTGATTGAAATCATCTGTTCCATGTGTTTGTTGTGTGAAATCTTCATTTTGTTGATTAAAATCCTCATAATCCTGATTTTCTATCGTTGGTCTCCTAGGCCATTGTGTATGTTGGCTGTATTTACCAAAATTTATCCTCCCCAAATTAGCATGCGGTTGATATTCTGGTACATAAGCATTACGCGATTCGAAATTCTTATCTTGTGATTCTAATTCTTTCGTATCGTCATCATACATATTATCCGATCCATGATATTTGGCAGCACGTCTATATCTCCTATAACTTTGTCCATGTTGCATTTGTTGCATACTTTCCGTACAATCTGCACCTTGAGCCATCTGACCCAAATCGATAACTCCGGTAACATATTGACCAGAATTTGCTGCATGATGTACATTGTGACTTTGTTCTCCAAATTGAACTGATTGTGAGTTTTGTTCTTCGTGTTTCCTATATGAACTGTGTTGATTATGACGTTCTAAATGTTGTGTACTGATGTCTTGAACGGGAACATAAGTTCTCTCTGTACGACTGGACGATCCCCATCGTTCTTCATAATGTCTAACATGACCTTTCGTTGTAGGCTGAGCGTACAAATTAGTTTGATACCTTTCATCGTTGCTATTTTGTTGAGCCGTATGACTTTGCACAACAGATTGCTGCAGATTTGAATTTTGCAATCTTCGACTTTCTTCTAGTTGCCTTTGTTGTTCATATGCTTGTAAATCTTGGGAATCCCCGTAATAATGACTTCTGGTTGGCACTGCATAACCAGGAGATCTAGATGGTGAATGATCTCCTCTGGTATACGAATGTTGATTTTGGTAATAACTTTGTTGCTCAGTACCATAAACGTTTGCACTTGGCTGAATATATACAGGTTGCTGTACCTGTTGAACATTTTGTGTAACTTGTTGATTATCAACATACGAGTTAACACGATCCTGTGAAGTTGATTGTACAGAATCCTCATGATATCTTGAATGTGACGAATGATGTTTGTCAGTCGATAATTGATCATATGTAGGGTAAACTCGATCAGATGTGCCTTGATGATACGTATTCGCATAACGACCTTGAGTACTTTGAATACCAACATTCGCTGGTCTAACCTGATGACTTTCTATTCTTTGATGATAACCTGATTGTTGTGATACTTGAAGGTTCGCAGTGTCGTAGTTTGGCACAACTTGTTTCTGCCCCAAGTCTCGGAAATCCGATTGCTGATTGCTGGAAGCATCAAGATGATCTGCACTCGTGTGATGAAGTTCTCTTCTGAGATTACTGAATTCACGATGTAAATGATCGAGGTTCGCATCAAAATCAGACTGTATATTGCCTATCGGCCTACCCGATGAACTGTAGCTAGAAGTATAATTTTTTTTATAATAACGAACTCTCGCAGGACCAGTCAAATATTGGCCTTGTTCTTCGTACACCCTTCCATGACCACCATCAGTCTTATAAGTATTCACTTCGCTCCAGTTTCCTGTATTAGAACCAACCTGAGCAACATCTTGAGAGATTCTGGTGTCAGTTCCCAAATGACCTTGCGATGTTAATGAACTCTGATGAATTTCTCCGAGATCTTCCAACCTCTGACCTCTCAAGGAGTCCGTTTGGTGATTTAGTCTGTTATAAACGTGTCCTCTTTGAAGATCACTCGACTGAGAGTTCGTTCGCTGATAATTATGTAACTCATCATGTTGCGCATAATAATTTTGATTGCTCGATAAATCCACCAGCGTTGGTACCACGGGATTAATGTTGCCACTGCTGTAAGACGAACTGTAATTTTTTTGGTGATACCTGACGTGTTTACTGTCATCTTCGTATTGCGATTTCTCTTCGTAGACTCTGCCGTGTCCACCATCAGTGACGTACTGATTTTTCTCGGTCCAATTTCCTGGCCTAGCAAAATTCACATCCAGCGCATTGTGATTGAGTAAATCAGAATGCATCTGGTTTATAATTTGTTCCGGTGTTCCACTCGTTTGTGCATACTGATACGATGAACCCGATGTATGATACAATTTACAAGATTCAGTGCACCCACTCGGTGCGGACCATGTCTGCGCCACTAGTAATGATAATAACACTACCTCTTTAGTTATCATCCTGAAAATTCGGTCTCTGTGAATGAAGAAAATGAAAAAAAATAATAAAAATGAATTTTTAAAAATGAAATTAATTTTTTGTCAAATTTGACACTTTAGTTTCATTAAAAAACGAAATACGAACCACTGAGAAAAATTTTTTAGTGTATAAAATTTTATACCTTTCGAGAGACGATTTTCAACACAACTATAGCAATAAGTATTTAGTTGTTCTCACTGGCACCGCAAACCGATTTGTAATACGATTGACTGCAGCGGTTCCATATATGCTATCATTCTCTCCCCCCTCTCTGCCCGATGTCTCTCAAGGCTCCAAGAAGATTCTCCGTAAATCATTATTATTTCATATTATTGATTTCTCTTTTTTTGCAGACAACCGTCGTCGCGTTAATTCCAATTACCGTATATCAATAAATGATTTCGTAATACCGTTTGAATACTGTACAGCAATAAATGAATTCTTCGAAGTATTAACAATACTCACGGATACTGATAAATATAGAAATTTAGATGATACACAATCTATTAGCAATTCTTATTTTTAAATTGTAAGTGTACTCATCTCTCGTTACCTAGTATAGTCTTTCCATATGCAGACTGACGTGTCAACGATTAAGTCATTTTAGTAATAATCTTATTATATATCGTAGTACATCATAAACCGGAATCAAAAATATAAATTATATTTCGAATTCCTCTGAGTCTTAAAGAAATTCTTGTTACGTTACTTTGTGATGCCCTACTTATTACACAAAATTGCGGGTTTTCCTCAGTGTGAACTGTGACCTCGTATATTGGAGTAAGATTGATTAATGTCTTTTACAAACTACATAATAAGAAGAATTGTCCGTAGGCTTTCTGAATTTCCCCGTTTTGTAATATCAATGTTATTCTACTATTAATCTGCGAAGTCCGTACACGCGTTTCGATAAATTTTTTGCAAAATCCACATTCGCGTCAGACGATATCACGATGCGCCGTTAACGTATTGTATTCTACGAAAGATGGAAGATGTAACTAAATCATACGCACAGCGTTTTAAAATGACCTGTGACATATCAACCTCTTGATAGGCATTGACCTACAGATATAACCCGATTAAAACTCATTCTCAGAAGTAAATATTTCGAGATAAATCTGAAAATTCTGTTGTTAATCGTTGCTCTGTCAACCTTGAAATATTCAGAGCAAAATTATGTAGTTCATTGTTATCCACCCTGCGTCTGGAAATTATGCGATCTGTGATTATTCTTGCAGTATATGAATCATTTTTTATATTTTTGTTACAGAAACCGAGCTCAACCATCAGAATTTTTAATAGATCTGATTACTACACTTTACATGGAGCTGATGCTTTATTCGCTGCTCAAGAAGTTTTTAAAACGACCTCAGTATGCAAGATGATTGGAAGCGGTAGGTATTTTTTTCTATCTTAATAATAAGAGAAAATAATTTAAAATAAAATTTTCAGAACCTTATAAGACGGAAGGAGTAATTTTGAATAAAAATCATTTCGAATCTTTTATACGTGATCTGTTATTGGTAAAACAATACAGAGTTGAGGTTTATACGAATCAAGGATCAGCTAAAAATCAGGATTGGATTTTAGAATTTAAAGGATCACCAGGAAATTTAACTCAATTCGAAGATGTTCTCTTCGGTAATAGCGATATTACTGTTGGTTTATCCGTGATGGCTATAAAATTGGGATTTGAAGAAAAATCAAGGGTACGAAATAAAACGTATAAAATAATAAAACTAATAATATAATCATAAAATAAAAATATACTATTAACTATTATATTGCATTATTATGATTATAATAATGATTGTAACAAACTTTTCTCGCATAAGTTTTTTATCTCGATTTCAATATTATTTCATCAATTGTAGACGGTTGGTGTATGCTGTGTGGATACTGTTGCAACTTTATTCTCAGTCTGTGAGTTTCAAGATGATAAATCTTTTTCTAATTTAGAATCATTGCTTGTTACATTATCGCCAAAAGAATGTCTAATCGTTCAAGGAGAGGGTAGTGACGAATTTGTTACTCTCAAGCAGGTATATTTCACATTCGAAACATTATTAATTAAATATTATTGTTATATTAAAATTTGAAAACTTATATTTAAAATTGTAATTTTATTAATATACAGGTTATTGAACGAAATAATGTTATGGCTACTCCAAGAAAGAAAAGCGAATTTTCATCTGATTCCATAATAGCCGACTTAAATACTTTGATAAAATTTGCTAAAGATCAGCAGCAAAATGCACAGTGTCTATCAGAAACCAATTTGAAACTGGCTATGTGCTCTACGTCTGCGCTTATTAAATATTTAGATGTAAGTTACATATCGATTGTTTATTAGTAAATAGTTATCATTTGACATTTTTTAGCTGATGTCAGATGGAGGTAATCTGAATCAATTTACCATTAAACAAATAGAGCAGGCACAATATATAAAATTAGATTCAGCTGCTATTAAAGCTCTGAATATTGTACCACGTACCGATATTCCCGCTATAAGTGGAGGTGCGCCTACTAGCATTTTAAGTTTGTTGGACAAATGTAAAACTTCGCAAGGACGCAGACTCTTAGCTCAATGGATTAGACAACCATTGAAAGATCTTGCTCTAATCAAAGAGAGACATGATGTAGTTGAAGTATTATTGAAAGATAACGAGTTCAGGACCGCTCTCTGTACTGATCATTTAGCTCGTATACCGGATTTGCAACAACTCGCCAAAAAATTATCTCGGAAAAAAGCTAATTTACAAGACTGTTACAAGTAAATAGATTTAAATTACTCGAATATGAAATAAACTACGAATTAATGAATTTTCGAATTAATTGTAGAATATATATGTGCGTATGTCATCTACCAAAAATTTTGGAAGACCTTAATAGTGCGTCGGATATACCTACATTGAAAGCATTATTTTCGGATCCTCTGAAAGAACTCATCGAAGATATGGATAAGTATCAGCAAATGATTGAACAAACTATCGATTTAGAAGCTGCCGAAAAAGGTGATTTTATCGTACGTGCAGACTTTAATGAAGAATTGGAAGGTATACTAATTTAAAGCAAAATATCGATTTAAAAGATATTATTGAATAACCATTTTTTTTGCTTTTACAAGAATTGAAGTCAAATATGGAGGAGCTAGAAGAAAAACTTCATTCAGAACTTGGAAAAGTAGCTAATGACTTATCTATTGAAACCGGTAAAGTACTGAAGCTTGAATCGAATCAACAGTTTGGTTATTATTTTCGGGTAACACTAAAAGAAGAAAAAATATTAAGAAATAAGAAAAACTACATTATAATTGATTCAAATAAAAGTGGTGTAAGATTTCGTAACAAGAAATTGAATGAGTTGAATAATGATTATATGATTGTTAGAGATAAATATGGTGTATCTCAAAAATCTGTAGTAGCAGAAATAATTGAAATTGCTGGTATGTAATTTATTCATTGAAATTATATTATGTTGAAGTACCGATATTACAGCGGAAATTATCGTAAAATGTATTACAATAATCTTTAACAATTTCAGCTGGGTACAGCACTCCCTTAAAAGATATTGGTAATGTAATAGCACGTCTAGACGTATTAACGTCATTTGCTGTCGTAGCTGCAAATGCCCCAAAGCAATTTGTTCGCCCTCAAATGTATGCAACAGAAACTGGTTTACTGAATTTAAAGAATGTTCGACATCCATGTTTAGAAGCGCAACCGGGATTGGAATATATGGCTAATGATGTATATTTTAAAAGAGGTATTTATATCAATTCTTACACGACTTTTGTGACAATTGTAACCGAAGCTATAATGCTTTAGATGAATGTCAGTTTTGTATAATAACTGGACCAAATATGGGAGGCAAAAGTACATACATAAAATCTGCTGGCGTTGCTGCATATATGGCTCATATTGGTAGTTTTGTAGCTTGTGAAGAGGCAAAAATTTCTTTATTAGATGCCATTTTTGCTAGAGTTGGAGCTGAAGATTCACAGATAAAAGGATTATCAACTTTCATGGTAGAAATGATTGAAATTGCTAGTACATTAAAGGTATAAATTTCTTTAAACGCTCATTTTCACATTAAATATTATCATCAAATTTCATTCCAATTTTCAATTTTAGATGGCAACATGTAATTCTCTCGTTCTCATTGATGAATTAGGAAGAGGTACATCTACATATGAAGGCTGCGGTATAGCTTGGGCAATAGCAGAGTAAATAGAAATTCATAAACAGTAGAATTTACGAACAACATGAAATTTAATTTTAATTATAATATAATTATAGGCATTTAGCGAAAATAACAAAATCCTATTGCCTATTCGCAACACATTTTCATGAGATAACGAAATTAGCGGACGATATTCCGACTGTTAAGAATTTACATGTGACTGCCGTAGTCGATGATGATAAATTGACGTTGCTTTATAAAGTTAAACCTGGTATATGCGACCAAAGTTTTGGAATTCATGTCGCAAAGATGGCCAAATTTCCTCAAGACGTGATAGAAGTAATACATTCTTTCTTATTTTAAAAATGAATTAAATCGTATTTTATAACAAAAAATTTGTGTTTTAGTTTGCGAAACGAAAACAAGCAGAGTTGGAAGATTATCAAGATCTATCTCTTGAAGAATTCGACAGCCCTAGAAAGAAAAGAAAAATAATTGATGTAATTTATTTTTTCTTTATAAATTCGTTTTAGTATATTTCATTGACACTTCTATGAATTTTTTAGGAAGCGCAAGTGCAAATCGCCGGATTCATTAATAAATGTTTAGAGTTGAAAACATCCAAACTTGGACCTAAAGAAGTAGAAAAAAATATTAATACTCTCAAAGATGAAATTCTGTCTCAAAAAAATACGTACATAAAAGCTCTTCTTAATCAACCACGAGTTACCAGTTAATTCATATATTCCTTTGATGGAGAAATCATTCAGTATTATTATTATTAAGATTTGATTACTATAATCTACTGTATTGAATGTACAAAAGATTAAATTAAATATAAAGAAAATCTGATGTATCATTTTGAAATAATATTTTATCCCATATTAATTTGTTAAAAAGATATTGAAGTGTTTAAACATGAGAGCAAGAAATGTATCAAGTTTAGATTTTTCGTCTACGTTCCCATGCAGAGGTTTTCATACAATTATTTTACAATTTAGGGAGTCTAATAAGAGAGAGAGAGAGACTTGAAATTTATTTTGTACCAAAATATGAAAGCAAAACCATAGTACTATTTTCGAATAATTCTTTACAGTATTAAATATGTACAACTACTTCGAGAACTTTATAAAAATCAACTCATATAAACTACTATACGTACAGTTATAGGTATACTATAGTATACCTATTTGCAATATCTTATACATACGTCATCTCATTTTGTTTATTACCATAAAATTACATAAATAAGTCTCTCATTAGCTTGCAATAAAAATTTGATATTAAAAATTAAATAGAACTATGAGAGTAATCAATACTCCTTTTTAAATATATTTATTACTTTTTTTTGATAATGACAGTGATTGATTATTTCAACCTTGAACTTGACTAACGTATTAATGATTTCTGGGGAGTGTCAGTTGCGGACAAGTTGTGGTTGCGTATATTTTGTATCGTTTTTATTAATAATTATGGATCCTGCAGTCTTCCCTGAAGAGATTTGGATAAAAATTTTATTATATTGTGATGTACCTGATATTATTGCTTTCGGTAGCACTTGTAAATATTTAAGAAAAACTTCAGATACGGACTATTTATGGTATGTGTGAGGTTAAGTTTACGCTATAAACCAACTATTAAAATTATTCTAGTTAAACAATAATGACAGTTATCATAAATAGAATCATGATTTCCAGAAGTATTATTTGTGTCATCCATAATGAAGATATTAAATGGTTTGTTTTAGGAAAATGAAATGGCTTCAATTGATATCTAAGGTTAAATTTCGATTTCCTGATATAAAATGTTTACAACTACTCAGTGTCAGTTTTAAAGCAATGTGCTACAGACTGCATATGGTAATTACATTAGGTGAAAAAGTTCCTTTTCCACAATGTTACCATTGCAGTGGTTACACATGTCAGAGGAATTGTGTTGAAGGCTCTAGTGCAAAAGTAGTGATAGAAATTGGAAATAAATTTACATGGGTGATTACACCACATTTTGGTCTTCGAAGACATTTTTCAATGTTTGGTATTCCAAAATATAACAAAACTCATATGGAACAAACTCAAGCGCAAGCGCAAAATGTTGCAAGTAGTAGTAATACACAAACAAAATCAGACAGTAAATCAATAGCAAAAAAATTGAAATTTTTAAAATTCTCTGAATTACCTACAGCCAAAATACTGAGACCCAGTGGTCCATTTTGCCTCTTTTGTAATCCAGTTAAATTATATAGAGAAAAGAAGAGATTAGAAGCTCACCATGATGATGAAACATATTATGGTAGATCAAATCCTATTTATCAAAAATTAGTCAATGGATATTGTACAGACACCATTGAAGTTCTTGGTATTCCAAATGTTGATGTTATAAGTCCAGCAGAAGCGTTATTAAGTAATGGGACTTTTACTGTTTTAAAGACATTCGTGGATCACCTATTCCACCAAATGAATCTTGGATCAATATTAAGAAAACCAAATGGTGTGCTCATGTTTTGTGAACCATTAGCTATGCATCCAACATTGAGAAAACAGTTGTTGCATTATTTATTCCAAGAGATAAAGATAGCCAGGTAGTGTAAACAATAGTATAATCAATTACCAAAATATTTCCTGCTACAGTTTCATTTATTTACAAATTTTATTTCAGAGTATGTTTGGTTCCAAAACCCTTAGCAGCATGTGCAATGCTCGACATAGAAACTTGTGTAGTCGTAGACAGTGGAGCACTTAGTACTACTGTGGCTGTAGTAATTGGAGGACGAGTAATGCCAGATCGTTGGAGATTATTACCAGTTGGTGGCTGGCATGTTGCCTACTATTTAAAACAAGCTTTACAATGGCAGCCAAAAGAGTATCATCAAATTCCTATATCATATCTTGATACTCTGCCTGTTAAAGAAAGATGTAGACTCAGCTACAATATAAAAAATGAAGATAAGAGAGGAAGTCAGAAATCTAGAGAATATATCAATGTTAGAGTGGAGAGCTATGCTAATTATAAGCAACTATGGGTAAAAATTTTCAAATTCAACAAAACAGTGCTACTATTACTTTTGAAAAAGAAAATTAACCAGACACTACATTTTCAGAGAGTATCTCTTGGTCCTGAACTATATGTTGCCCCTGAGATGATGTATGCTAGTCTTGGTCTACCAGAAGTAATAAGAGATGTTATGGATGGTTTACCAGAAGAAACATTGCATGATTGTTTATCACATATATTACTTACGGGAGGGAATACAGATTTGAGAGGTTTTGAATCACGATTAACTAGAGATTTGTGCGAACTGTTACCTATGCATAGCAAAATATTAGATGTAAAAAGTTGTCCTGGCACACACAGCTGGAACGTTGCTATGGGATCTACATATGTGCCTTTAGTTGTACACCCAGGTTTGTAGAAATTATTTTCTATATTTTTTTTATTTTTCAAAAATATATAAAAATATTTGCACTATTATATTTTATAGACAAAACACCTCCAGAATATACAGAAGGTAATCCATTTTGGCTATCTCGAGAAGAATATGTGTTATTTGGGTGTAAATCCCTGGAACAGTAATGAACCTTTACTAGGTAAAAAGGAATATCTCATGCATTCAGATTCAAAAATTTTACATATTTGAGGAATATGTAAGAAAAAGAGTATTGCCACAGTTTATTACATTCGTTTCTGTGGCGATATTATTAAATTTGGTAACAATATGTCATAACATTGAATATGAAAATCACAACATTCCAATGTGTATAATATTTATTGAATTTAAATTATGAATCTTCGTTTTAGAAATATCTTTTTTAAATTCAAAATTAAAATTTATTTATTTTCTAAGCGCTATTGTTATGACATTAAAAATTTTCGTTTCACAAATTTTTGGTTAAAAACCAAAATTAAAATTCATTTATTTTTGAACATTAGTGTTATAAAATTAAATTTTTTATTATAGATCGAAATTAAAATTTATTTATTTTCTAAACGTTATTGAAAAATTGAGAATGCATTTATCAGTAATTATTGATCTATAAAATATACATAGAAATAAGCAATTTCCTAATTAATAGGAAGCATTATGGTGCTAGTGATGTTTTGATATTTTAGAAGTATTCAATGTTTCAATGACAGAAAATTAAGTATGGTGTATTATTTATGATGAATATTTTTATTTTCGTATTAACGAAAAATAATTAATGCATAATAACAATATATTAAACCATAATATGACTGAAACTAACGAGATTGTTATACACTGAGAATGATTTAATTTTCATAATGGAAATAAATGGTTTACTTCTTAATATATAATATTTACATTATCGATTTTATGTAATCATTTTATAAAATGTAGATGTAGAATTTTAAAATGAATTTTTCTGATTACACTAAGTAATTTGAGAAGTAATAATCTGAAATACGAGATAAGACATGAAATTTCTTTTGCTCACACTTAGACATGAGTAGTATTTATACCATAATACATAAATATTTACAGTGCAATATCCCTCAAATGTAAAAATTGAAAATGAGGATTTTTTTGAAATAGGGTAAACAATGTAGAATATCAGAAGTTTTTACCTCCTTCAATTATTTGTTATTTTTATGTACATAGTCTTGTAGTGAATTGTTTTGTATATATATTGTCATGTGAAAGCTTTAATTATACTATATCATTTATTTAATATATGGGGGAACATAAGAATTTTATGTATTAAATGTAGTCTCTCCAAAACAAATGCTATTTTTAATTTGATCAGATAAAAACAAGCTACAATATATTATCATGGAATGAAACATTATACTTAGTTTTTGGTTATTGGTTTCAATTTCACTTTGTTTATCTTGGAAATATTTGATTATTTTTGTAATGCTTGTATTGCCCAACATTTATTTAATGATGTTTATCCTATATCAATTTATATAGCGTTTTCTAAATTATTCAATTTTCGTACATTTATATTATAGATATCTTACCAAAAATGAAAAGAATTTTTATTATGCGAGTAGGCACTTACACGCAAGAAATGCTATTGTAAAAGAGTAAATTTTAGATAATATTCTAGTCATTGAAATATAAACTATATAATAAACTAGTTTTCTCTTCCATAAAATTCAATAGCAATGTCGATAGTGGTTTATGATATTTATGTAATAAATGTGAACCATCTGATACTTGTAACAAAGATTACTTTGATTACTATTGTAGTTTTATTTATTGAATTATGATTTTGTAATAACACTGGAGAAATAAAATTAAAAAAATTTATCAAATTAAATTAATGGTTATGTCCACATTTAATGTGAATTTCATAAGTTTCTTATAGAACATAATTCACAATATGTTAATTGAAAAATTTAATTTGATTGTTATTTATTATCATTTCATTTAAAAAATTCATATCAGTTCAAAATAATAAAATACATTCACATACTGGTTTCAAATGTACTGTTATTATGTTTATTTATAAAATTTCAAAAACCCATTCAATTGACACATTATTTTAAAAATTACAAAATTTTGTATTTAATTCATTTTAATTTGATGTAAAATTACAATAGATACTTATTTAATATATTATAATACATTCAAATGAATCATCATATATGATGTATTTCCATCAATCTTAAAAATAATATAGTTATTGATAACATAAAAATTTTAATTATAAGTATCACAACTTATATTTAAAATATTTATTTCAATCATAAAATCCAAATAATTTTTTTATAACAATTTGTTGGCAAAAATAATAATTATTGTGGCATAAGTAAAACGTAATTATTATTGAGTTCAGAAAATTCATAGTGTAAATGTCTCATAATCATACATTTGCACATGATTTGTCACTGGTGAATGATAAAAAACATTCCTATTGTTCAGTTTCTACTTGTTCCTTCACAATGCATAATGTTATATTAATTTATACAAGCTATATACAAAAATGTCTAATTCAAACTTATAAACATTTTTTACTTTGTGTATATATATATATTTATATATATTTATATATGTGATTTTTTCAAATTTACTTAAATTTTGGTAATATGAACATTGTCGATGTATTAAAATTTGTATTAAAACTCAAATTCATAATTACTAGTACAACATGAAAATATTATTTCATACTAAATTCAATCTCTTAAAAAGAATTTGAAAAATTAATTCACAAATTTAAAATCTATTCAAATGAAAATTTTACAAAGAATTGAAAATTAAAGTACTTTGATATTGAGAATATCATGTTATGTATGTAAATTATATAATAAATGTCAAATATACGAATCAATCGACACATCAAAGTGAAGAATTTATGACTTAGCAACACGAACTTTTTGCTGGTTCTGCTTCTACTAAATTAAAGTCCAAACCACCTGATCTAGCAAAACCTGTTTTAATACCATCCCAACCATCTTCAATCTTGTATTCTCCAGATTGAATCCTATTATAAACCTCTTGTGTCACAATACAAAATGCTTCCTCTACATTTACACCAGTTTTTGCACTAGTTTCAATATGGTGCAAACCATGAAGATTAGCAAAAGCCCTTGCTTCTTCTTTCGAAACTTCTCTTCTTGCGCCATTCATTACTAAATCTAATTTACAACCAACCAATGCAAAAACTGGTCTGTGTGGTTCTATATGCCTACGTGCTTCCATCATCCATTGAGGAATATGTTCAAAACTTGCTCTGTTGCAAACATCATAAACGAGAAGAGCTCCAACAGAGTTCCTATAATATGATTTTGTAATTGATCTGAAATAAAAATTGAAAATATATTGATATTGGAAATATTTAATAAAATAATTATTTCCATAAATCACCTGAATCGTTCTTGTCCTGCAGTATCCCAAAGTTGTAATTTTATTCTTGTACCATCTTTTACATCAATCAATCTAGCAAAAAAATCAACTCCAACTGTTGGATCTGAGAGCTAAAACATAATAATATAAACAATAGTCTATAATATGAATTTCTTAGGTATTTAATTTTGAATAAATTCATGCCAACAAATATCGAATTTTATTGTTATCATAGCCATTTGATAAAATAAAATTTGAAGATATTTCACTTGCATCATACTTCATTGAAATACGTTTGAGAAAAATAGTTTAATAATAGAAACAGAAAATTATTTCTAATCATTTAAATGAAATAACAAATGATAATATAGAATTATTAAAATTTTTTCGCTTTCTTTCTCGTAAAATTTACGTATTATCAAGCATGAATGCAATGTAACGATTTCTATTGTTGACAATTTGAAAAGACGTAGAATGATTTACGCACTTCAGCAAACTTCCCATCAGTGAAGTATTTAAGTAGCGAGCTCTTTCCAACTGTACTGTCTCCTATTAAAATCAACCGAAATTGATAGTCGAAAATCGAATCAATCATTTTTACAAATCACTCTGTCAGTATTTCAGTAATAAAATGAACAATTAATGTAACATTTTTCGTTCGCTCTTGTCAATTATGTGAAACTCAGCTGACTACACACATTAATCAGTGTATTCATTTCATCCTATGTTTATAGTGAATAGTGAATGTAGTTGAGGCGCTGAGGCTTGAACCTGGCCTGGACAGCTGGACTCTAGTCAAAATTCTGTTCGTATGTAACTGGTGCTGGTGATTTTCTCGTACGATTTCCGAATACACTTGACGGATAAGTTCGTTAGTCGAAAATGCAAACGGTTGGTCGGCCATCTGCTGACGCTTCAGCCGAAGCCACGTCATATTTGTGTGCCGAACAAGTGAGGTTGCAGTGTGGCTCACAAATTTTTTTTCTTTAAAAAATTCATTTTAAATAAGTGCCGACATGAATATATTTCGCCTGTTGGGTGACTTATCGCACCTTCTGGCGATCATCATCCTTCTTCTAAAAATATGGAAAACAAGAAGTTGTGCCGGTATGTGATAATACATTCAACGTCTGAATTGTCTCTAAAGATTGATTACTGATAATACTGATAATATCACAATGAAAATATTTCTATTTACAGGCATCAGCGGCAAATCACAAATTTTATTTGCTATTGTTTATACTACGCGATATCTAGATTTGGTTACAACATACGTCTCTGCATATAATACCTTCATGAAAATGATTTTCATTGGAACTTCTTTTGCCACAATATATTTGATGTATGTTAAATTTAAAGCAACCTATGATCACAACCACGATACTTTCAGGTATGTTATTAATTATTTAGTATCTCTATGCAAAACATAATTTTTAAATTGACTAAATACTATTTTCTTATTGCAGAATTGAATTTTTGGTCCTACCTGCTTTTGTGTTAGGATTATTGATAAATCATGAATTAGCTGTATTAGAAGTATTATGGACTTTCAGCATTTATCTAGAATCTGTAGCAATATTACCACAGCTTTTCCTTGTTTCAAAAACAGGAGAAGCAGAAAGTATCACCAGTCATTATCTATTTGCTTTAGGATCTTACAGAGGTCTTTATTTATTCAACTGGGTATACCGTTACTATGCTGAAGATCATTATGATTTAATTGCCATAGTTGCTGGATTAGTACAAACTGTACTTTATTGTGACTTTTTCTATCTTTATATCACAAAAGTACTCAAAGGAAAAAAATTACAATTGCCTGCCTAGCCAGTTGTGTAGTATTACTATTTTTGGCAATATTGATTTTCGCTATGCATGGAGAAAACATTGTCAATCATATTATAATGATGAATATTTGACAATGTTTGAGGAATGAAGGAAGATGTGCGCACAACTGTAGATGTCAACAAATCTTACAAGTTTTGATTTTCTTCCAATTGTGAAAGACATCTTCCTTTTCTTATTGTTCCATATTTCTCTGTTCCACAGTTTACATCGATCATTTTCTGTACATATATAATGTCAACTAGCATCTCAATATGGCTCGCATTTCATATCTCATGCCATATTTTATTCTACAAAGATGTAAACAGTGGATATTTAGAATTTTTAAGTGTCAATAGATACAATATTGATCAATGAAATTATTGGATTTAAAAAAAAAAAATTATCAATTGTACTATTATTTAAGTTGTTATGATTTTTATTAATTAAATGACCAGCTATAAAATCAAAATTCAAATCTAATTTATTCTTCTGATTAACATCTTACAAATATATAATTTGGAAAATTAGTAATATGGACTGTTTCACTTATTGTGGTAATTTGATTCTTTACATAAATGACACCAGTTTTTAAACTTTCCTCATTCACATGAACAATGAATGGAACTAAACAAGTACTTTTATTTTCATTGTTATTATTTAATAACAATGTATGAATTCCTTTAACTTTCAGTAAATTATTGAGATACAATAATAACTGATTTAAATCTCTGGTGATAGAGTCTTCAATGTTATTTATATTATCTACGTAAAATCCAACTTTGTATGGTGAAATTTTAGGATGAATGTGAATGTTGTTTGATTCATCTGTATTACAGCCATCACATAATAATGCAAAACAACCCCAATCAAGAGAAGCAGTTTGTTCTATAATTCGAGTATCCATTATATCTGTATTTTCGGACTAGAAAAATTAACAAAATCGATAATTAAAAATCATAATTAATAATAAATTAAATAGTTACCTACCTGAGGAAGAAATTTCTTTGAATCTGAGTAGTGTGTTATAGATTCCACTACAATATCACCAAAAGGAAATTTGGCTATGATTTTGACAATATCACTATTTTTACTCTTTTTAACTTCTGTGGCAATGAATCTTGAAGGATGATGAGCTAACTTTCGCCACCATATTTTACGTTCTCTTTGTTTTTTATGAAATAATTCAGTGGAATTTGACAAATTGCTAAAAACTACTACTTTTGCTACCTTATGTGATGTTACTTGACATTCATTCTGCAAGAGTGTTTGATTCCAAGTGATTTTTGATTCTTCTATTGTTGCCAATCCAAAAGGCATATTACATGCTTTATCTTTTATCAATTCTTTCGTTATATTTGACATCTTATCCATAGATGTCAAAAATACATTATATGGGGGCATAATAGCAGAATGCAAAAACCAGTGCTGCTCTATATTGCGTGCCAGTAACTGCCCATGAATTTTATACGAGAAACCTTTATGAGTATAATCGATGAAATGTGTGCTAATTTGTTGTAATATTTTGTGTATTGTCATTATGATTTAGTTATTCTTTTGCTTGGTGTCATAAAATATTCTTCTTCTGTAACAGCAGCATTCTTCAAAATATCTTCTCGTGAATGCACCTGCTCCACCTTGTCGTCTCTCAATGGAATATTATATTCTTCCAAAGGACTATACATAGGTTTTACATCATCTCCTATTTCTGTCATTCGCAAACGATCAGCAAATTTCACTGCTGCATTCAATATTTGTGAACTACGTTCACTACTTAGGCCAATGAGCGAGTATTTTTCTAGTTTGACCAAAATATCTTCATTTATTTTTAATTCAATTGAAGAGGGATCTTGATCGTCCTTTTTATGCGACTGAATGAATCGGGATTGAATTGGAACTTGTTTACGTGTTACTACATAACCTCTTAATAATAGTTTAAATTTTAAAGAAGCCATAAAGCTTATAATGTATATATACTTTACTTTATATTTATAAATTATAAATATATAAATTAACTCAGTAACACGTATTTACGAAAAAATATATCTAACCGGCAAAATTTTTCAGTATTTCTTCTGCAAACGTGTTCACGACAGTCGTGACCAATCGTTTTAAATGGTTTACAACATGGAAAATCCAGTTGCTAGAGATAGGCGAAATCGGTTCAAAAACGGCAAGACGGGAACTCCCATCAAAATCCAACAAAGTTGTTTCACAATACAACCGTCAACAATTATTTTTGGAGCTCAACAAATTCAATGTCAACTTCTATTATTACATTCATCCAGTATAATTTAGTCTGTAATCGTAATTTTTATTAAGAAATTAAGTTTCGTATAATAATAATAAACAGAGTATACAGAAAACACGTAGAAACACAGTAGGCATGGATATTATTTTAAAAATAAACGAAAGATACTTACAAACGTTTTAACCGACTAAATATTTATTTTTTATCTTATTTTCTTATCATTAATACTCGTCACTACTCCGAATTATACTTAAAGTTTCTTCTTCGTGTATAAATTTTATACTATACTTCTCTGTGTTCCAATACTTCTAATATCAACTCAAATTGCATTAACTAATTGTCTTCAGTATCGGTAATATTTCGACTAACACTTTCCGTCTGCTCAATCTCCGCCAAAGTAACCGATACCGTAGACTTTTATTATAAGAATACAAAAATTATTATTAAAAACAAAGTGAGCGCACACAAAGTTCATTAATAGTTCACCTTGCCTCTTTGTACACGCTGATAACGGTCAACTAACATTTCACCAAACATAACCAGAAAAGATACACCACATCCCATCAGTAAAGATATAAGCGCAGGACTGAATTCTTTCAATTCGACCGGTACTGGCTCTGAACTATGGCTTTCGGGACATCTTGGTTTTCTGTCATGCCATATATCTTGAAGACGTACGGTCAAACCATATTGTACAATTTGTCGAAGACTGTATTCAACAATTTAGTTTTATTCTATATTGATACGCCTAATCTCGAAAAATAATAGGTTAATTCACTCATGCTTAAATACTAACGCGTATGTGATCATTTTTTCAAACGGTGAATGTTTGCTTGTTACAATCGATAATTCACGTGGAGGTACTAGAGGAATTTCTTCGAGATCGCATATCTGACTTTCTGTAAATGTATCCTGCAGAATGTAATAATTATAAAGTTACCATAGACTAATATCTTAAGTACAGAGTATACCGTAATAATTTTATAACCAGTTGCAACATCAACATGAAAAGCATAACCTCCTTTTTGAACCAATTTTAGGCCAACAGTGGGAGTGTGGTAAGAAGCGACTTTGCGTTTCTTGTTTGGTTTGATTTTTTTTTCTTCGAGCTCGAGTGCAACAGGATCGATTGTAGTCTGAAAAAATCATAGTAATAATTTTGAGGAGTAGTTTATATAATTTACTCTTTTTTTTTACAAAATTAATCAATTTTAACCCGAAAGTAATCATAGTTGTAAGCAATATCTTCAATTCCAGCTTCCAAATGACTATCGGACAAATCTTTTAGAGTTTTAATGAAGCGCGGAGGTTCGGATAGCAACGAACCGACAATACTGGCTGAATAGAACTGATATAGCAGTAGTCCCCAGAGAAACAATGATAAAAAAACGATACGTCCCGAATAAATTCGAGGACTATCGCTCAAGCCTTGTTGACAAACCGATGCCAATGTAATTAAAGCAGTCTCCGATTCTGGATTTGTCTGCAGCGTGTATATGCCTGGATATCGTTTGTAATACATTTCAATTTTCACCGTCAACAATAATAAACTCCAATAAATGAAAGCCACCACTATTATTATCCACCATACGTCATCGGTGAATGGTTTGAGAAATACATTATGCACTTCGCTCTTTTTCGGATGTCGAAAAATGAAACAAGGTCTGCGCGATAAGAAATTTGTATGATGAACTTTCCTTAAAATGGTAATCACATTACGTACCTCGCGAGTAAAGTTGGCACTGTATATTCGCAAACATCGAATCTTTCGGCTTTATATTGAAAAGGAGCAATTCCAACATCTACAACACCTTTTACCATGTCCCCTAATATACCATTGAAGGTACCATTGATTAGGTAGCCCCATGTGTCCGTACGCATCAGATTCATGCTTCAACATAATTTTATTACAATTGATTTAAAAATAACGGTTTAAATGATATAATAACCGAAAATATATAAAAGTTACGTGAGGTTGAAAACATCTCTCAGTTGAAGCGCTATATTGTAATGAAAACGTATCCACGTATCTAGATGCCGATTTATTGGAGTGGTGAGATAGGTTTCTAAATCTGGTAGTGCTGGGTAATTCAGCTATGAAAAAAAAACGGTTTTATGAAAATATGGTTAAAACATTGTTTAACAAATACCTACACATATTGAAAAATTTAAACTAAGCCCGTGAAAATTTTGACGTCGCTTATATTTGTACTGAGTAAGCTCGTTGTGAAGACCATCTTCTTTCGTCCAGTATCCCATGTATGTCACATTCAGACGACCACCATGTCGATAACTAAAATTGAAGACATCGTAAAGAACGTATGTATCGTTCCGTTTCATGGCCAACGTCATTTCAGTAACCACTGTCAACGGAAGATCACGCAAATGATCCACCGGTATTTGGGTGGATTGCGTTAAGATAAGCCAAAAGTACGATTCGTTGAACGGTATTCGATCAGTAATAACCTATAATTTTTGAGTATTTAAAATATAATACGAATGTGATACATAACGTTGTAATTATATTTTAATAATACTCGATCGAAAACAACTCCACTATTGGGACAGTCAAGATCAAGAATAATTCCTAATTTATAATAATTCGTTTTCAAAACGTTATTTAGATCTAAGTCTTGTTTTCCAACATCCATATAAGATATTTTCATAGTGGTTAGCAGTTGTCTATCAAATAACTCAGCCAGCTCTGAAAAATTGATATATGTATATTCAAATTGAATCTGAAAATTTTATAAACTTTTTTAATTCTCACCGAAAGAATCCCAGCAACCAAATGTGACGATCTGACGAATATACTTGCTTTGAAAATAATTATTCATGAAAATCGATGTAATCGTTTCAGATTTTACAGTAATAAAAGTTATAGCGATAAGGAGAAAACTTAAAGTTTTGTATAGAATCATTTTTAAGCAGGCAGAAAAATGTCATTTATCAAACCGTATAAATCTCTTCAAATATCGTTTTGCACTGTGTTTGACAGGAAATTTTGGATCAGCAATGGTATACCTTCGTATTATTCATAATCGATGAAGGAGCGTCGTCAAATTTGCAACAGTGTATAGGATTCCACCTAACAATCACCCTTAACAGCTACCGAACGATACATCGAATTATCAGGTTAATCAACTATTCATAACTATAATTTATGAACCATCTATCAAAGTTATAGTTGCCTTGCAATACATTTTCGGGATGAAGTAATATGTACTGTCATTTTCGATATGTCTGCAATTTTGTCATAACGGTCAAAGTTAACTAAAATGTGTGTATTTGTGGAGCTGAAAAGTATCAAAAATATTTCATGTATTACGTAGTTGTCTTGAACTAAAGTTACTATTTCGGAAAATAATGCTCCTTCTATACTTATTCAACTATGATCGCTTTAAATCACATAGAATACAAAATCATCATCTTTTAAAATAAATTTAAAATTATTGCGTTGATTGAAATCATAGCGCCAATGTTTTTGAACCATTGTGCAGGTTAGTAATAATCAAGATGGCTGCCACCAACTCAAGTTTACTCTCTGAAATTCCTACAAAGAAAGAAGATGAATTTAACGAATTTTATACAGAAGTACGTAAATAATTTTCATGGAAAAATAAATTCTAAAAAATTTATTAATAATATTTAAAAAAACACTTTACATTTAGTCAATACATAAGAAACACCGTATAGATGGTTCCACTAACCTCACAAATGTCATTTGTGTTCTTTGAAAGAAATAAACGACGCAGTATTAATAAATGAATTATATAATCCATTACTGATATGTCCTTAAGTAAACAGAAGTAAATATCTGCTGCAACAATATTCAACTGTCTGTGGAACATTGATTTAAAAATAAACTAACCTAAAAATAAACATTACATGAACAGGAGTATATAATAATTTTTTATTTTATAAAAATATTTTAGGTAAAGGAAATAGAGAAACGAGATTCAGTGTTGACGCCTAAACAACAAATTGAGAGATTATTGAGACCTGGCTCTTCCTACTTCAATTTAAATCCTTTTGAAGTTTTGCAAATTGATCCTGCTACAAGCATAGATGAAATAAAAAAAAAGTATCGACGCGTAAGTACTATAAGTAAAATTTTAAATAAAAGAAAACAAAACCTTTATAATTGTAGTGAAATTATAAATCTTAGATGTCAATTCTGGTTCATCCGGATAAAAATCAGGATGATTCGGAGAGAGCTCAACAGGCATTCGAAAGTAAATATATTTCAAGTTATATTTTATATTTATTTATTAAAGTAACACATTACTCATTAAAACATAAATAATTATTCTTTATAGTTGTTAACAAAGCCTGGAAAACATTGGAAAATGAAGAGACTAGAGTCAAATGCATGGATGTTATCGAGGAAGCAAAAGCAAGGACCGATCATATGGTAAATAATAATAATTTGTAATACTTCTCCATCGTGAAGTGTAATTGATCGGGTATTGCAGATAGCAGAGAAAAAAAAGAAATTAAAAAAGGAAAGTAAAAGTGAAAATAATTCAGCCATACTAGAGGAAGAAACTGAGGAAGGTTATAAACATGCTATATGGGTTATGACAATGAAATTATTTGCAGATATGGAGAGAAGGCGGTAAGATTATAGAAATACCAGAAAACAAGAAAAAGAATAACTACTTTTTTTACAAATAATTTTGTTCATTCTACATTTTATAGGAGAGAACTTGCAACAAGAGATGCAGAGCAAAGGAAGAGAAAAAGGGAAGAAGAACTATCGGCTGAAGCACAAGCAGCAATGGAGCGTGAATGGCAGAAAAATTTTGAAGAATCTAGACAGTCTAGAGTCGATAGCTGGAAGGCCTTTCAATCTGGCTCCAATGCTACAAAACAGAAGAAAGCAAAAAAAATGAAAGCATTCAAACCGCCCAAAACGAAAGCTGAATCGCGATAATTAAAAATTTCGTAATTTCGATTTCAACACTGAAAATTAATGTTATAACTTAATTTATTCAATGTTATTTTTTATCATGGTAATTTTTGCTGAAATATACATGTATTAAATAGTTCATCTATTCAATGAACTCTTATCAAGCATTTTGATTATTACAATGCATTCTGATCATTCAGTGACAGAGCAGGAAAATGAAACAAAACAAAAAATCGATCGTATAGATGTTGAGTGTAATATATGGTATCTCAGAAATATTACCTGATTAATGAAAACATGATTTGCGAATGTGAATTTATGAATGTAAATGGTGTGTTGTATGAAAGTAGAAATCTGTGGATGAGAGTGTATGTAGAGTTGCAATACTTTTGTATGGATAGGAAAATTTCTAATTGACTTACCTGTTAAGCGATACATCAGTTTTAAATTATTTGAAATATAATTATACCGATATGTATAGAATTCATTTAAAGAATGGTATGGATACAATATAAGACCGCTATGTGTCAATTTTTATAATATAAACATTACATATCTATTGATTTTTCAGATTTCATTATGAAATTTATATGTGTGAGTTGTACGCTGTAAAAAAGAACAACAAACGATAATCATATTCAAATCATTAACTTACAATGATTATTTAATAGAATAAATAAATGTACATGTAATCAGAAATTTAAAAAACTACAAATGTTGACAAATTGTAAAAAATTTTCCGTCCGATCTGTCTAACTATTAATTAATTCTTGTTAAAAATAAAATGAATTATACATAAATATCGAATTCTATATTTAGTATCTACATTATCGCAGTTCAATGTACATATATTGCGTATACTCACATTGTTTAAGTAGGGTATAATGGTAAGCAGAAATTTGTAATTTACAAAACCATTGATATTATGTTTTTGTACTGAGCCATGATACATACAGTAATATATAATAATTTCATAAAATCAACAAAAATATTTTTCTTTGAGGCCTGAATACAATTAAAAAAATTAAAATTAATGCATACGCTAGGAATGTACAAATGATAAATTAGAAATAATTTCATTGTCATTTATTACTTCAAGATCAATAAATTTTTTTTTAATTATTAACAATTGATTTTTATTTATTACAAACGATATATGCATGAATTTTTACCATAAATATTTTCTTACCACATATATATTTTATTACACATTTACTTCGAATGTTTCTAATGCCCAATGTTATTTTTCTAAAAATTATTCAATTTTTTCAAGTCCATTTTACACAATGTTAAATTATTATTCATATACAAACTATGGGAAACCACAGCATGCTTATCGCATCATCGAGCATGCGCTATTCTATTATTAAAGACGAAAATGAGTAGCATGTGAGTGGGAGCCTGGTAGGCAAAGTTCTACACGAAAAAAAATGATTCATACTATATTATATGCATCATTTACATCAAGAACCTAATCAATCGACAAAGATTGTTTAATTTCGAGTATTCAATATCTATCACCATGATTTCCATAAAATTAATAACGATCGCGACAGTTGCGACTTGACGTGTGGAAAAACTGCATATGGCAAGAATATAGGAGAGGAGAGATGTACGCGTATCGCAAAACGCGACAGGTAGAAGAACTCGTTTGCGCTTGATACGTGCGAGACTAGAGTTGTGTAGCGAGGGAGGGGAAAGACAGGTAGAGAGAAGGAAGAGAGGCGCGGTGGCCGTACGCGCTCCGGCTCTACGAACCGAACAAGTCAGCCGCCGCGTCACGTCGATCTGTGCATGTGTCGTTTTACTCATAATTTCCAACTGTTATCGGACATTCCACACGATCGTACGAGAAAAAAGTTGATATGGATTGTTAGAAAAAACTCGGTAACCAATTCGACAGTTTACACGTTAACGAGTACAATCCCGATCGGTTTGTGAACGACCACGAATGTGAATTCCTCGACTTTAACTAAAAAGTTACTTATAAAAAAGATAAAGAATACAAAAATCGATCGTTGATTTAAGTATCACCACTCGTGGTCGATTATTCGTGAAACGTGGATGGTACTACGTGTGGATCGTACGTTCAAATGCAGCGTGTTTGTCCCGCAACTATTGCCAGCCTTGACGGGCGCCAGCCAGCCTCCGATCGTATTTACTCGTATCAAACGTGCCGTGTGCGTGGAAAATTCGTTCAAAAAAATACCTGAAAACCGAAAGGACGTTTTAAAAAGACAAGGTTATGTGATTGTGTATCGTCATGTCGAACGCGGATGTTGTTCAACAACCACCATCCGTTGACGATGATCAAGGGTGAGTAAAATTAATCGAAGACTTTCTTGACATATTTTTCTTACTGTCTTCTTCGTTTTTGATTAAAAATTTTAATTTAATTAGATTTATAAATTAATAAATTACTATACAGTACAATAATATATCGAACGTTACCTGCGAAGTAGCCAGTATTATACCGGCAAAATATCGAATGAGTAAAATTATCGAGGGACTTTCCTATGGATTATTTATAACGAGGATGTGTATACCATATCCATGAATGTATATATTCAAATTTATTTTATTTCAATGTGGTGCGGTAAAAACTGTTCCCGAGGAATCAGCTGTTTGTTATATACTTCGGTTAAGAATGAAATCGATGACAAAATATTTTTTAACATGAAAGTTTAAATAATTGCTCAAAAAATATATCATCGCTGTTATAATTTTCACGATATTTGAGACATGAACTCTTGATAAATGCAAACCGAGAAATAAGACGTCCGCACAAAACCTGTTTAACAGCATCGAAGTTCGCTCTGCTTCACGATCAACTTAAGAAATTTGTCTTGGTAATTGATTGCAAAACAATTATATGTTACAGATTTAAATTCGCGATTTGATTACTAATTTTTATAAAAATTCTGTCGATCTGGTACTTTGAATATCGATGACTCGAAATATCAAACTCGAATATAACCCGGGTAAAGTCAAAAAGTATTTGCAAAATCATACGTATGCATTCTTTTCGTATCGTGTTGCTAGAAACGTAACTCTACTAGGTATTTCTTTTTTTTTTTAATTTCAAAAAAATTGAAAACTCAGTCTGAAGATTTTATAGCTGAATTTTATTCTCAATAAAAATATTCATTGTACACTGTATGAAGTTGGCGGATAGTTATTGCAAACTCTTGGTTGTTCAAATACTCCGTGGCAGTTCCGAGACGGACCTTAAACCTTAAGGTTGAATAACGGTACTTCCGGAGTTCGTGTGCATACCTATGGTGTCTACAGAGATCACCGTTGCGATTTCTACCGGATGCAGAACCCGGCGTTATTTCATAATGCGATGGGAAACAATAAATTCACTCGACGACGAGTCGCGACGAAACTACACGGCGTCAAAGTATATTTTTTTCCTAAACGTTCGTAACTCCATCAACAAAAAGTTTATTCGAATTTCTCATCTCGAAGGGCAATGTTAATAACGAAATCGATCTAGATCGACGAAAAGTCGCGAAGAGGGAACCTGTTGGTGGAACAAAGGTGCACAGGGAGGTATTATTGTCGTCTAATGTACGCGGAGTCACGCCCCCGCCGGTACCGGAGCGGACCGAGGTGAAGCGAAACGTGCCGAAGAAACCGAAGCCGTACGAGAGACCGAGAGAGCGATCCGAGCGTCCGAGTCGAATGGAACCGGTGTTCTCGATCGACCTCGCGTCACGATCGTTTCGCGATTCAAGAGCGAGTCCGCTTCTAATCCGCGAAACCTCCATTCGCGGTTATTCGCGTACAATCGAAATCGTTAATCTTTGGGAAGTCTCCACTGAAAATATGTTCGAGTCCTTCGCACCTCCCCGAAGTTCTCTCGAATGTCTCTCGAATTATTCGCGTACGTGTCTCTGATAGTGAAGTTTAAGTCTGAGTGCCTGCCGTCTGCGAAAGACGAAAGTGAGACTTTGTTGACAGCAAACACGTGCGAGGAGCCTCTCGATCGCTTCTCGGAAGTAGATAAAAAACGTGGGTAACGATTTTTTTGATGTTTTTCAGCTTCTTTATAATTTAGTTTATTCTCGTTCTAGAAAGTTATATTCTTTGTCTCGAGACAACGAACGAGAAAGATCGCCCGTGGAAATATTGTAGGTTTATGAATCGCGAAACGTGTCCTGCATACTCGCGAGAGGGCTTTCCGCGAGCGAAAAGAGAAAGAGCCGTTTGTTGTCGTTCCTGTATGTACGCTGTTCACCATCTTCGCTCGAAACTTATCCGAGTTTGCCTATAACCCTATCTGGCTAACTACACGGGCAGCGGTCCAAATTGCTTTTTTCTCTCGAGCGATTTCGGCGATAGTTTGGTTCGTTTGGCACTCGAACGCGTCAACGGGAACGAGTGACACACGACCGAAATGGTACGGAGTTTGTGTTTCGCTGTATCCCAGATCGAGTACACCTACGACCTCACTCGCTTATATATACGACAGTTGGCAGTAGCCTACGGGATGTGGCAATTCTCCCGCGCGTGGTCGATTATTTTTTCGCAACGAAATCAATCGAACGTGTATGCAGGTCCGTCGATATCAGTGACTCATTCTGTCGCTGCTTTGGCGATTGAAGGATGTACAACGGGAAATAATTTGTGTTTTGAATATTCAATATAGTTCCTCTCGAAAGTGACCCCCAAGTTATAACTATTTTTTGTTTTATTCTTAACTGTTTTAGTTGAAATCAAATTCATAGTACGATCGTAGTATTTTAATTATTTTCCTGGAAACTTTTGTACCGTCCTTGCCTGTCTATTTTTTTTTTTTTTTTTACCACAGGATGTCGGGATGTGCGAGTAAACCGATGTCTCAAGAACCAAATGTATCATGCGTGTGTTGATTATGTGAGAATAAAACGCGCGGTATCCGCCTCGAGCAATAAGATTGCCGTGAATCACGCGAAACCGTCCATGTATATTATGTATAACGTTCGTAGCGACTCAATCCATTTGTCGGAAAACAGTCTTTTCATTTTCATTTCTTATTCGTCTCTAATAATTTCATTTTTCCAGGAAAGTGAAAAAACGAAATTTGTTTAAATCCAACGAATTTTCGTATCAAGGACGTAAATGCCCTCGCTGTAGTGCTCCATTCGGTAGATTTTATAATACAGGAGCCTTGTGCTCACGTTGCAAGCACAGAATCTGCCGACAGTGTCGTATCGAGATCAGACCTTCGAACAGTAACAGGGAAATTTTATGGATATGCAACACTTGTAATAAACTAACGTGAGTTAACGCTCTTTCATTTTTATACGCTGAAAATAAAAATTTGTTAAAGATACTTAATATTAAAAGATATATAAATATGCAAATAAATATTGAGTAAATTTAATAAATTTTTATTGTCAGTGTAATAATTCTAATTCACGATTATTCAGTTTTCTCGTAAACGTTAATTTTTTAATTTTTAGCGAATTACATATTGTATCGGACAAGTGGCCTTACGAAAGTTTTGGATGCAAAAGCGAAAAGAAATCGAATTCGCCTATTGACATCTTGAAACATAGCATAAGACGCGCTTGGACCATAAATGGTAATAAAGTATTCAGTAAACCAGAATTATCTAAAATAAAAAATCACTTTCCCTAAGTCATATGAAGGAATTTATTAAACGTAATCGATAATATTATGCGAGATTAAAAATTAGAATATTAAAGAAGATATTGTTGTTACGAGCAGGTCCACCACCCCGTTGGCCTACATCGAGAACGTCCCCTGAGTTACGGTTGTACCGCAGCTTACCAGTACGTCATCGAGGATATCGACAATCTCTCGAGGAAGAAAAATTCATCGATCGAACGTTTTCTGCATCACTTGAAATACAATTGCAACAGTTTTCGGAAAACGAAGATCGGACAAGTATCGAGAGTGACAAGAACTTAAATACGAGAAATGATGTAATTACAACGAGTAAGTCGAGTTTCAACGAACGAACACAACGAAATACAACGAACGACGTGCCATTACCCGATGCCATAAAGATCAAAAGGAGTGAGCGTCATGCCACACCGTCAAACGCGAAGAGTAAAATAGAAGATTACAATAGTAGTATCCAGGAACAAACACCGGTACGAATATCTTTAATAAAGCCCCCTAGAATTCTCTCAAAGTTCATTACTACGGAAACTAAAACAAACCAGACAAAACATACCGAGCGAAAATCGAGTATTCCTATTTTTAAACGAAGTTCAAAAGAATTCGAGGACATCACCAGTCCCCAGGAATCTCCTAAGCGATCTCTTATTCCGCAAAGGTAATGAATTGAATAACGATAATATTTTTTCAATGATATTATTGTGGGTTAACATCTTTCGATATAATTACAATTTTTAGATACAGAGGAAGTACCGACGATTTGCGTAAAAGCCGTGAAGATATAAGTGTGCCAAGTTTGATACCTAAATTATTATCTCCTCGTAATAAAGACGATAGATTAAAAAGACAAGATAGCAGAGACGATATTCGATCGATTCCAAAAACACCGCAAAAAGACGTCAAAGAAGAAGACTGTAGAAGCAACTTACGAATCTTTCGTCGAGATAGCAGGGAGGACGTGGGAAGGGAGAGCACAAATTCAAATGCGAACACTTGGGTCGCTACAAAAGGAAAGCTACTCTGGAAAGAGGAGAGACCAGAGAGAACGAACGAACGCGTGGGAGACGTTGCGTCGAAACCGAAATCGAATGAGCAGACAACAGCAATATCGTTCGATCGAGAAAATAAGGAGGATATCGAGGGTACACTCGTGAAAAAGGATCAAGAAAAGTCCAATTCCGAAGAAAAAAAATCTGAAACATATGTCTCACATGAAATTACAATGTTTGATATCGAGAAGACCGATCATCGAATCAGAGAAGAACAAAATAGCAGTACGGAAAATTATACTAAATATTCGTCCGAAGATCAAATCGGACGGAATGAGAAAGACGAATCTTCAAATAAGTCTATAAAAAAAACAGAGAGTGAAAAAAATGTCGATAATATCATGAAAGAATTAGTAGGTTCAACTTTCGACAATAGTAATGCGAGTGATGTTCTCGATTCGAGTGAACAAAGAAATACAACAGATGGGTCTCACAAAAAATTAGACGAGTTCAGTGTGGTACGTTATTTATCGAATGAAAATATTTTATCTTTGTTAAATCCATTTTTTTCTCTAGGTAAGACGGAAATTTTCTAAAGAAGAATTTTCAAACCCGGACGACACTGACGATAACCCAAATAGACGTTGTTCTAGCGTAAAGAATTTTTGAAATTTGGTCATTTAAATTTTTATAGTTTAATTCAAATTTTTATTTATAAAAATGTATTGTTTTATAGCATTTGTCGCCCGAAGCTAGCCCTTTAAGCACAAGATCGTCCAGATACAGTCCACGAGAAAGCGAAAGCGAACCGACCCCTGCGTTACCACGTAAAACAGCAGGCGACTCATATTCCGCTTCGCAAAGAATAAGAGATGCGATAACACGAACGAGAAGAGAATCTAATAGCAGCACGAGATACGAGAGTAGTGGCAGCGAAAGTGTTCGGTATGCAATTTATCGCGTTTTTGTATAAACAGTAAAATTATTGTAATTATCACTATTACTAATAATAATTAAGTTGCATAGACAGTAAACTCATTAGAATAAAACATCGTTAAATAAATCGTATTTTAGGTTGAGCGAATCTGGGTTGCATGAATATGTAGAACTTGCCAGAAAAGTCAAATTCTTCAATGGCAGTGGGACGTTGCCACCATCGACAGGAAGTAACGAATTGATACATCGTGATAGCGCAACAAGTGCAGGGGAAGATGAACCTCACGATGACGGACATGGAAGAGTTGGTCCTGTCTCTTCTCAAGGAAGAACAATTTTCCGTAGGAGAAGACAATTTGATGCGCAAGGTATATTTGTGTTTATAAGACAAATTAATAGATTAATTCATGAATTAGTAGAAAAAAGTAAACCTGCAATTACCCTATGAATGAATAATGTTTTGCTTTCGTGCTCATCTCTTCTTGCTAACTAGCATTAAACTTATATTTGAATTTTACAATGAAGTGATCATCTTTGCTTACCTAATTAAATTTATCAAGATTGATTTTCATGAGAGTAATATTAGTACTCAAATTTTTATGCACTCTAAAACCAAACCCTCTTCGGAAAGACTTACGTCTTTATCAACACAGTAAAATCAATTGATTATGGAAGCCTTTTCAAATGATTTTCCGACACCAGCAATACTCAGAGTTACGAAGGCATAACGAACGTTTGTCGAAAAAGTGAAATTCACGTACGTAACGCGATAGAGCAAGTGAAATATTTTTGAATATTATCAAGTGTCAATTTATAAAGTGACATTAAAAAATATTTTTTGTAACAAATTGAAAATCATTGATTCAATGATAATTTGAAATTAATTAGAGATAGTGTTAAGAAATTTGTGATGAATCTGAGTTGATAATCTGTTTTGATGAATTGCTACAATTATAAAAACTATAATAAACAGTGCATTAATATAACAATTTTTCAAACACTAAATGAATGCAACAAGACTGTCAAGCACGTAATTATATCTAATGATATTTTTTAAATATCATTAAATACTATTGTTTCAAAAAATGGATGTAAAACGAATATTTCAGTTATTGATTACGGGCGTTGTGTCCATATACTTTTTAGTTTTTTACGTTGCTTTCATAGTGCTTCTTTATCTGTTATTCACAAGAACGTAAAAATGATTGAGAAGTTTTATATTTTTTAATTCTTTGATTTCATAGCGATTAATCGTAAAATTTATTGTGCAGTGTTATGATTATTAATTCACAATAACATTAGTACAAATGAATCAATAATGCATTTTATAATTTTAATTTCACAAAATAAATGACTAATTGTGAAATGTGTATGAGAAACGCTAACCGAGAACGTGAAGAATAACTTTAATTTCGCCATGTGGAATAAAATGCTCATAATACTGGGACGCAGTGGACGTAAGCGAGTGAGTTAGCGAGCAGGTGAGGCGAAGCGAAACGAGACGCAGGGAAACAGTAAGGGAGTTATAGTACAATAACATTCTGATTCACTCTATAGTTCGCTAACCTGTAACATTCCATATTGGATGACCGAAAATGAAATTATTTTTTCTCTACGAGAATTAATTAACTGGATATTACACGCTAGTTTGACTTTTATTGATGTTTTTGTACATATTTTTGCAAAGAAAGGTGTAGTGAAATTTTGTTTTATGAGCCATTACCGGTAGGCATTATTTGGTCACCCAGTATATGCTGAAAATTCATTGCAGCGCCGGCTCTGTAGACGGCAATCTGCCGTGCTCGCAGCCAGGTACTCGCCAATGCTACAATTCAGGTGCGCCCCCTTCCACCTTCGTCCCCTCTCCGACTCTCTGTACGGACTACTCTCACACTCTCAGTATTACAGCGTTACTCCAAGCGAATACTTGGTACTCGATTCGCTGACAAAAGATCAGTGCTATATTGATAAATTTTTTACCAACAATTTAATATTTGTTCATTAATCGTAAATAAGTTGGAACTACTCTTATTTTAGTATGTGAGTCACATCGAACTCTGAGAAATTTTGTGTACATCGTTTATTAGTAAAAGCCGGCTCTTGAGCGTCGAAAGAAATTACCTTCTTATTATGCACCTTATTTTATTAGTATACTGTGGTTTATATTTTTAATTTGTAGCAACTTATGCAGGAAAATTTTTAATTACCTCATTTGCAGGTACGTTTATTTTTACGACATTTAAAATAGATCATTCGTGAAATTACATCACATTAATAACTGATGGTATTATTTTTGTTGATAGCGCTTCATTGTTTATGTACTATATATGCTGTGAATTGAGTTACATTTTATCATAGAGCTGTTATCAGATAAGAACATTTGGCGTGTAATGCAAAAGTGTATTTACAGTTGTAGCAATATCCAATGCATTTAGTAATTTGATTGTGATAATCACGTTTCCAGTGCAGGATTTTAAATCTAGAAATTCATAAAGGAAATTTCGTTTCCGTTTTAAAACAGAAAAACGATAGCCCGTGTCATTGACCAGGTAATTCAGCAGCGCGTAAAAACTGTGCGTTTGGTTGTGTTAACAAACTCTGGTCCAATTTCTTTTTACTCGACTCGCAGTGTGTCGTTTGTTTGTACTATAATTACGGATAATTTTTGGCTAATTGTTGGAATATTTTTTTAATGAAATAACGTTTTAAATTGTCAGGTGCTCGCAGAAGGGGCCGATCGCACGCGAGAAATTGCTACGGCGAGGAACTTCAGAATTTGCAAGCGCTGCATGTGATTGGAAGAGATGGTCGGCAACATAGTCCAACCGGAAATCAAAATCAGGAGCAACTGACAGACTACAGACGATTAGTTTTCATCAGCTCTGACTCGTCTTCCGGTCGCGAAGAAGATGACGCCGATAGCAGCTGCTCGAGTTCCTCCTATTTGAACGGATTACCTCGTGGGCATGCACAATCGCTAGACGACTGCGACTGGGACTACTTCGAGAGTGGATCTTTACCGCTTCCTCAGAGTATACCACACGGTAATGAAAGTGTTGAATTTAACATAAATCAGTTATTTTTAACGGTCGAAAATTGTTCAACACATAATATCAAACGACAAAATGATCATATTAAATATTTATTTAAATATTTTTCTATTTTCATAATGCAGTTGCTACTATTGGCTCGACAGGTATCATAGCCGACAGCAGTTTATCACAGGATTCGAGCTGTTGTCCGGGACGTGGCTCATCCGCTTGCCAGGTAGATAAACTTTTTTTTCGATAAGCTCTGACAATTTTGCCTTATCTGATAAAGTCTTAATTTTTCGATTATACTGTTTTTTTTATTATTATTATTATTAATATTCAGACTTGCGGTGGCTCACAAGCGAACGTTTTGCCTGTGCCGGTGCCTATTCCAGTTCCAGTTCCATATCCGGTTCCCATACCGGCTTCGCTCTGGACAGGAGAATTTGCAGCTGCCGCTTCTTCGATGATAAGTGGCACAAGTGATAACCACGATTCGGGAACACTGAGATTGAGAAATGATGTAACTGTGCCGTGGTTCACCTGGCAGCCACGTTTTAGCCAGTCATTACACGGTACGAGATTCGACCCGAGATTGGTAGTGAGCAGTTTCGATCCGACTACTTACACATTCAGAACTCAAGTAGATCAATCGGCTGGTCCGAGGTTATACGAGTCAATTCCTACTCAAATTAGTCCTACCGAGCAAATTCAACAAACTCAAGACTGCAAGAATGAAAGGGACGAAAAAGATGACGGGAATATTACGAAAATTGATAACAGTTTAGATTTGTCAGAAAATCCGATTAAGAAATTATTGAACGAAGAGGCTGCACTGCAGGATAGTATAACGTCAATGACTGTCGATGAGGATAAGGAAAAGGAAGAGGATAAAAAGGAGACGGAGGAAAATTTCTTGCAATCGTCGTTCGAAAGGGGACAGAGAATGTTCCATCATTCGGACGAAGACTCTGGAAGTTCTTCGGGTCGCTCGTCTGCCGACAGCAGTGACCTCGACGATGACTCCACTTCGCACAGATTCTCAAAAGTTTTTGTGGTCAATGACGATTCGCTCACCAGCGACGACGACGTTCAAGACAACGACGATGAAGAGGACGGTTCGGATTATACAACAGAAGGTGGCGTAACGCTTAAACGAATTGCAGCTTTGCCCGAAGAAGAATCCGTTGTACTGCAAAGAGTTCGATTTTTAAACGAAGATGCTCCTGTCGAAGTTGAAATATCGTCAAGTAGCGTTTCTACGAATGGATCGCAAAAACAGCAAGAAAATATTGATCATGAATCGAAGGATAATGGAAAAATCTCCAAGAAAGCAGAAAGTGACGAATGTAGAAGAAAAAAGAAAAATGACAATGCAGTAGAAAATGAATATCCTTCGGGAAAATATAAATTCTTATCCGAAGAAATTTACGTTGCAAACGATATCGACGATTCGGAAAATGAAATACAATTGAAATCGGTGAAAATTTTGAACCCTGACGATATAGATTCAGTAGCCATTATCGAAGATTCTCATTCGTGTTCGAATCGAGATATTGACGTATCGGAACCAGATGAAAATGATTCGAATGCTGGAGAAAAACTCGAAGATGATGAATTTATATTTGATATAACTCAAACATTGTCTTCCCTTCGAAATTTAGATTCCATAATAACACCCGATTCTTTGGAAGTTCCCATTTCTAATGAAAATATCATTCGATCGTCCACACCAACGTCCATTGATAATAACTCAACTCGGCTAACAACAACAAATACCGATTATTGTAGAACTGAAAGCAACAAGTACGCAACCTTATCGAGGACAGTTTCGGGCGAAAGTTTCGATCAAATAAATAACAATCAAGACTGTGACGCATCAATGAAATCTACGTCAAACGCATGCTTGAATACTACGGGCAATTCTTCCGCATCGCTGATCACCGATAGTTCAACTAGCACCGAAAATACCGCAGGAAGCGAAGTCAGCAGCGACGAGCTTCACGAATACGAAGTTACACCTTTAAATATCGAAGATTCAATAGCGAGTGTTTTATTCAACAAATCGAACGAAGGAAATTATACGGTTAGAAATATTTTATTGGACAAAATAAATGAAAATCATACAGAGAATATAGAGAACAGTAATTCGCAGAATGGGAAGCACAGTAGGGATGAATTGAGAAATGAGAAGAGTAACGACTCGAGTAGTAATTCGGAGACTGCGCATGTCAGTGGCTCGGTGAGAGGCTTAGGATCCGAACAGGTGGTAGGAGGTAACGTTGGAAGTGGCGAAGGTAGTAGTGGGAAAGGGACGGAGGAGGGAGCGACACCGTTTCGCTCAGTCGAGCGACGCCCGTCCACTGGAAAGGAGAATGGATTCCCACCTGCCGCTGATTCGAAGGAATTTAACAGCCAGTATTTTCCTTTAGCAGCCAGCAACAACAACAACAGCAACAAATACAGAAGCTTCGTCATGATAACTCAGGAGCCAACGACTTACCAGCCCGTGAGTGTCATCACATCGGACACGACGACGCTCCTACAGCCGAATCAAGTGCACACAACTGGCCAAGGCTTGGCTGGCTACTTCCAGCTGGCGCTCGAGGCCGCCTCCGATCAACCACAACGCAAGAACGGTCAGTTACCCAGAAGACCTCTGATGGTCAAACGATTAGGCGGTATAGCTCAAAATTCCGAGCCAGAAGTCGACAGCGGACTGAGCGTGGGAAGTGCCAGCGAGAGCGACGATGTTTCTGTTAAAAAAGTCACGAGACAGGATTCGGAGGAAAATGTGCCAAATCGTAGCGGCGAAGACGGGAACCGTGCTCGCGTTTTTTCGCAGTCCAGTGACGACAATGGAAGTGGTGGGGGTGTGGTGATTCTCGAGGAAGGCCTAGCCGATGACGACTCTTGGGTAGAAGAGGTTTCGCACGACGAGGATGAGCCTGGCGCCACTACGGCGACCGAGGAAAGCTCGGAGGACGAAGCGAACAATCTCGGAGATCGGGAAGAAGAATTGAGAGGTTATCACAGGCAGGCGATCGATTTTACTCTGCACACGATTATAGAAGAGTCTTGCGAAGAAAGCGAAGCCGAGCTGAGTTTGACCCTCGAGGGAAAGAAACAGAGACCGCCGTCGGCGTCGGAATTGGAAAAATATTTCTTCTTCGGGCTTGGGGGTGATAACAACAATCCCAACTCGAATTCTCGAGAAATCGACAGTCTGTCGGAAACGTCATCGATTTATTCGGAAGGCTTGGAATCTCTTGGTCAGGACGAGACGAATCAGAACAGCAATCAGAGTCAAGGAGGATCGGATAATTTCTTGAATTCGTCGAGGTTAGAGAAATATTTTTTGTCAGAATTCTTGAATTTCGATCAAGATCGTCGAGATTCGGATGGATCGGTTGGCAGCGATTCCGAGGGCAGGCCGAGCCCGGAGGCACAACGAAGGAAGCGATTGGTGCGTGCCAGAGGCACGGGAAGGTCGCATAGCTCATCCTTAGACAATTTGTTGGCTCTTACTCAAAGTTCTCAGAATTTAAGCTCACAGAGTTCGCTTCAAGATCTCAGTCCTAGCCAAGACGCGCAAGAAACTCAATCCGAAGGTTCCTCTACTGAAACCGACGTAGCCGAAGATGCTCAAACGCCAGTTTTTGGCACGGACGGTCAATTTGACACAGTCAAGAGAAAGAAGAAGAAAACTAGAAATTTGGGCACTCAGAGCCCTCGCGTTCCCGAGGACCGAAACAAAACGCCTGAGCCGATTCGGGAGATGATCGTTCTGAACGAGATTGCTGTCGAAGAAAGTAACGAAACCGTCCCTTCGGAGGATTCCGAGCGAGCCAGAACCCCTCAGCCCGATAATTCTCACAATGCATTACAGCAGGTGGAATCTGCAGGTAGTCAGGCAGCTAACAATGAGAATGCGTACTGTCAAAGGTCGAAACAGCAATCTCGAGATTCGGGCTTCGTTGGCAGCTGCGACGATCTCCTCCAACATCAAAAACCAAACGACGATGCGAAAACTACTGAAAACCCTCTCGACGCGAGGAAAGAGAAATCGAAGGAAAACGATCAATCGATTTCTTCCAAGAGAATCGTCGAAAGTAGAGGTAACTCAAAAATGGGACACACACCACTGCCACATCTAGCGAACGTTTCTTTATCGAGAAAAGATAGCTTTAACAATTGGTCGAGCGATGAGGAAACAAATTTGATGATGTCGAAAATGAGGCAGTTTTTCAAATCAATGGTAGCTAATTCCAATGGTCAGAATCAAAATTCGGTTAATTCGAGTGCAGCTTCTCCTGCTCCTAGTCCAAGTTTATCAGATTATTCTTCTAAAAGCAGGATGTGTACTCAACGAACGAAACCTCCTCAATTGGTGTACTTCGAGAACGAATTAACGAGACTGATGAAAACCGTCCCAGGCATTCGAGACGATCAAGTTCGCGAAATAGTCGAATATTTGAGTTCGGAAGACACGTGGTCAGATTCCTACGACAGTTCGGATTACACAAGCTCCGATTTGGAAGGAACCGTCGGAGGGCGTCGATCGGCGCTTCAGGAGCAAATTTCTCAGAGCTGTCAACAAATAATCAGCAAATTCGACACAACCTCGAGTGAAAATCTTATGGAGAAAGAAGAGAAATCAGGGGGCATGCACGCTCCTTACTTGGGAAGAGATACGGCGTTTGTTTATCAAAAGCTGGTGCAAAGTTTTACGAAAATAACTAACGATGGCGTTAGTTCAACGAATTCGACGCCGCACAGCAGCCCACCGTTGATTGCCAAAGTGATGCATCATATTGGCAGCAGGCTGGTTGCACTGATGCACGAAGTTTCCGAGGGAGGGCCGGCTGTTCAGCATCACTCAACGACCTGGAGGAGATACTCGCAGCATCACAGGACACCCTCGTCGGCGTCGACAACCGAAGATGACGACTCTACGTCGGACTCGACGAATGCACCTTCGACTCATTTGCATCTGCCTAGGTCCAAGTCTCACGATCCTCTTTTACTGATGAACGGGCACCCAGCCGCTGCTTCTGGCCAGGAAGGAGAAGAAAGAGAAGCTAGCGACTACGAGAGATTCTCATGGCGTGGAAGTTTTGAATCCGCTCTGATGGCAGCTGATTCCAGAACGAAGCTCAGCCTGCTCGCTTGTTCAGGGGATGTCAATGCTCCCAGCAGTGGCAGTGCGAGTACTTTGGCAGCTAAAAGAAGGAGTGCTGGTGATTTGTTGTTCAACCCCAAGAGTTTTTCGAGAGAACAACTCGATAGGGTGAGAAGTTGTGGTTCTATCGGTGGAGGAGGAAGCGTTGGTACCAGCGGTTGTGGGGGTTCTATCGAGGAACGAATTTGGAGCAACAGGAGAAGATCCTCGGTACCCGATGCTAACACGAGAGGAGAGTCCGGTAATTGATTATTTTATTTATCGAATCGATCGAGAACCATTTTTCCTCTGTAGCTAACAACTAACATTATAATCGCGTTATTCAGGTGCTTCGGCTGGAGACGAAGACACAGAGGACGAATTGGAATACGGAGGAGAATCTCGAGCGACAACGTTACCACGAGGAATGCAATCGGCAATATCGGCAGCAACCAACTCTTTACCTCGCTTATCCGCATCGGCAACCCCGGCCAACCTGACGACCTCCTCAACAATGTCAGCCACCGCGATACACAAAGCCCACAGCGTGTATCACTTTTTGCCTCAACATTCCGGCGTAAAATCCGCGAGATACCGTCCGCCTGGGTTCGCGCGTAACAGCAACATTAGTGGTGGTAATAGTGCTTCGGGTGGTGTAAGTGGACCGAAACGAGCTTTCAGTGCCCCGGGATTACAAGTTTCTGGCTCGCAGTCCGTAGTGGGAAAACGAGGAAGGGAGAGACGACAGCAGGCACTGTCGCTCACTCCAGGTTCGTTATTGATTTTTTTTATCGATGTCGTTTTATCGTTCCTCTCGACGAGTTACGTTGAACTTCGTACAACCGCAGTGTCGACATTTGAGTCTTTTGAGTACAGTCGAATCGCGTTATGAACCCGCCTATGGGGGTTTAGGGGAATATAATTCTAAGAATTTGTGTGCCCCCACTCCTGCACAGGCGACGATTGAAACTTGAACTTCCCCTAATTTTTAAGCGTGTGAGTCTGTACGTGAGCGGACTCATAACGAGATTCGACGTATTTGAACTTATGGTGGGGGAAAAATCTACAGTGACAAAAAATTGGACGGTCTCATAACGCGATTCGAATGTAATTAGAAACAATTCCAAGTAAAAATAAAAAAAAAGAAAAAGAACAATTCGGAACAACTTAAAAAGTTTGTAATTCAAAAAATTGAGGTGCTAACTTCGAGGACCCCCTGCATTAGCAATTTCGCGAACGTAGACTCTACACGAGCAATCGATAATCCGACATAATGTTATGTCCTGCGTATGCGTACTGTGCAACGCTGAGAAGTTTCTCGCGTAGAATAAAGCGAGCCGAGTTTTATTCTTTCGCACGAAAGAAAGAGTTATCGAGATACTTAAAGCAGATGTCTTGTTTTCTCGACAATGAGAAACAATGGCTTGAGAGTATTGCACACGTAAGTGTGCCATTGAAATTGAGATACTTTCTTTTATTGTAATTCTATTAATGTCGATTGTTTTTATTCGATTGAAGTAATACGAGATTAACTATTCCATTTAAGAGCACGATATTTATAAATTAAAATTATAATATATTATAAATTACAAAACACAAATATACGAAAAATTTCCATGTTGGGATCGTTGCGGCTTGCCGCACGGAGCAATTTCTTGCTTACTGCCATGTGAATCGGAGAAGGGCGAAAGAGAATCGCGGAAGAGATTATTATTTCGATTACTACGTAATACACGTAACGTTCACGTAGTCACGAAACACTGAGTATACGCTAATTCTTCTCTCTCGTATAGTAGGTCACGTGAGGATTCGATAAAATTTTGTTTATAAACACTAATTAAAATTTTATTGTACTTTTGCAAAATCTTTCATTGCGTAAGTCCATTGTTTCGCGTACTGAAATGACAACGTTAATCGTTGAAATGTTACCGAGTTGAGATGTTAGGGTGATAGGGGTTTTAGGACGATAGTTTGTTAGGGTGTTACGTTTATAAACACCGATTCAAATTTCATTACACTTTCTCAAAATTGTTATGAGGTTGCATAATTTTATTGCTCCACGTATTAAAACGACAACGCTAATCGTTGAATGTTACCGACTTACCTCGTATTGAAATAATGGCGCCACGTTCGAAATGGGTACACTCTTGCGCGAAAGTTAACGGGCATCTTTATTGAACTGCAAAAGATTGGAATTCGTGTCGAGTATGCTAGATTCATGGGGGAACGGTATCTCGCTGACAACCATGAAATTTCGAGTTTTCTCGGGGTACCTGTGATAAAACCATAGATAATTTTCTATTTTTCTCATCAGATTGTTTTTTTTTTTTTTTATAACTATCGATTTTTAAAATTTCATTTATTCTAGTGAAAACCTTGAGAAACCGTAAGATCAACAAAATAGAGATGCTTACGGTATTTCACCTTGACATACATTTTCAGTGTTTGCAGGAAGTTTACGTGGGGAAAATTTACTTTTTTTCACTTTGGATCGATGAAAACATTTATTAAACTCTTTCACTGTCGCGAGTAAAAATTAATGTTAATGTTCTTATTATGTTAATTGTTTTACTTTATTGTTTAACCTTGAACGAGAAAAAAAACGATGCTCACACCGGAAGACAGAAAAGGAAGTAAAAATCCTTATCGACGCCCCCGTTCCGTTTGGTAGATTATGAAAAATGAGCGTCCGTGTTAACCATTATACGCGAGCTCGTTAGTACCTAGCGCGTTCGAAAACTTTTCGAATCTCGTTTGCACTGAAAATTCTAAAAAGCTCGACCGTAAAAACACGTTTTACTCTAAAACTTGTTTTCCTATTTTGTGAAATTTCTCTCGTAGGTGAAATAGGAGTTTAGCTCAGAAATATCTCCGATGCGGAAAACTCGTTTGACGAGTTTGCGCGAAAAAGAATTAGTTGATTGAAATTCAGCCGAATCGAAACAATCAATTGAAAGCAGCAAATTTCGATGTTTTGCTCGATTTTCTCTTGATATTAATTTGTATTGATCTATATAATGTGGAAACAATTAACGTTCAACTGGTCTTTGGAATTCTGTTGCTGCTCGCCGTGCTACTCTAAGAGACAACCTGCTCGACCAATTCCTAAAATTAATATACAGAATAGCGATGGGAAGTCGATCGATGAACCGAAAGCCTCGATGTACGACGAGGATCAGCTGATGAAGCCACTTTTGAGACACAGAAATGTGACGCATCGCGAGAAAGATTCGAAAACGAATTTGTCTAATAGTTGCAAAGAAATATCGAAAACTGTCGAACAGTCGATTTCAGCGTCATTGCTAAAAAAAGATCGACGTAGTGTTCAGACGGAGTCTACTGACAATGACGCAGATTTGTGTTCTGTGTCAACGGTCTTTAAAAAATGTACAAAACATAAATCGCACGATGCGAATGAATGTGCGGAATTTATAAATAGTTAGTTGAATATGTCGACATTGTGTTACACTAATGTCTATGAAGCAAGCCTAGTAATTTTGACTGTTATTAGAAGTACTAGTTGTAATACTAATATTATATTTATTTCAAATTTTTTTTCAAAAATTGCCATGCTAACTTTATAGAAATATTACTTTAGCTTTCTACATGTAATTGATTTAGAAAAATAATTTCTCTTTTTAATGTATCTCTTTGTCCTTTCAGACGATGGTAGCAGCTTATCCGAAGCATGCAGTACACCGATAATCGGTGGAGGATCTCGATTGGGTTCTAGTCAAACGGTTATAGATATCGATGACATGGACACTGGATTGCATGCCGGTCATCTAGCTACACGAGCCTCCTTATCCAGCCTTGGGGTACGTAATGTGTATAATCAATTTATCATAAAATGTTCCTAGTCCATTTATTATTACATTATATACAGAAAACATAAAAAATAACATTACATTTCATCTTGGTTTGTTTTATTCTCATTTAACGAAATCGACGATCTTGGTCGTTAAAGGAATAATGCAAAAAAATATTTTTCGAAATTTAATTTAAAATTCTCCTCCAGGCTCGTTCGGATTCAATGGTCTCAGTGTACAGCGGAGCAGGCGAAGGTCGTTGCTGTCGATCTGTCGCTGTCACTGGAGAAGTAGAATTTTCTCTACAATACGATTACAAACACCTAACTTTCGAAGTACACATCGGTAAATGCAAAAATCTTGCACCTGTAGACGCGAAGCGTAAACGTTCCGATCCGTAAGTATTTACTGTTTCTAATATTTAAATAGAACCGATTTGAAGAAGAAAAATTAAATAAAATCGATTTATTACAGATACGTGAAAGTATATCTTTTACCGGACAAGTCAAAAAGTGGGAAACGCAAGACTAAAGTGAAAAAGCATACTCTTAACCCAGAGTTCAACGAGACTCTTAAGGTAAGTTTTTGCATCGTTACTGATTTGTAAGGCAAGCTTTCTGTTGGCCCTAAAATCCCGCATGAAGATTAGAAATTAGATGTTTTGCAACTACGAAATTACAGTTCCACATGAGCTTGAGCGGTCTTGAAACGAGAACACTCTGGTTGACCGTCTGGCATTCCGACATGTTTGGTCGAAACGATTTCCTAGGCGAAGTACGAATGCCGTTGGAGAACAAAATATTCGATGATCCAACGTCCCAATGGTATCCGCTGCAAGAAAGAGTAAGTAACATTTTACATATTTCGAGAAAAGAATTACGTAATGTCCACGAAGTATTGTTAAAAATTGGAAGTCGCCGAATTAAAGTAAGTTGTTAGTGGATGTATAGCTATGCTATTTTATTTTATGAACAACCAGTTAGCAGAAATAGTGTTAACAATTGATGCATTATACATAATCGTGAATTCTAAACGCATGAATTTAATTTGAAAATTTGTAAATAAATACAAAAATATACAATAATTATGTAGTAATATTTTTAAATATTTTACAGTCTGAACCATTCGACGATCCCATTGCTTACAAAGGAGAAGTGATAGTAGGATTGAAATTCGTTCCACCCGATCCTTCACAACAGGAGCGAGACCGTGAATTGGGTTCTGTTAATACACCGAAAAGTAAGAAGCATTTGAGTCGAGGGGCGTTACATGTACTCGTAAAAGAAGCCAGAAACCTGCAGACAAGAGGAAAGAACAATGGCACTTGTGATCCGTTCTGTAAAAGGTAAAAGAATGACTATTATTAAAGTATATTTAATATATAAATATATAATATATATATTTATCTTGACAATATATTCATAATTAAAATTTGTTTTTTCAGTTATCTGTTACCCGATAAAGGTCGTTCTGGAAAACAGAAAACGGGTGTGGTCCGTAGATCAGATGGTTCTCCAGTTTGGAGTCATACTTTTGTTTACAAAGATGTTAGTTTGCAAGAGCTTGCAGAACGAGGTCTTGAGTTAACAGTATGGGATCATGATCGTATTGCAAGCAACGAATTTTTAGGTGGTGTGCGATTTAATCTTGGATCTGGTGAGTTAATTCTGCAATAGAACCCAAAAGATTAAATTATTCAACATTTACTTTATTTTTCAATTCAAATTTTAGGTAAACATTATGGTAAACCTGTTGATTGGATGGATGCAACCGGACGAGAATTATCTCTATGGCAAAACATGTTAGAAAGACCAAATTTCTGGGTCGAAGGAGCGGTAACATTGCGGCCAAATCTTCACAGTCATGTGAAGAATAATCCATTTTAAGAGCAATACTTTTCAGATTCAGATTATCTAAAAATGAGACTTTCCATTATACCCCTTTTCTATTTTGTGTGTTCTATTGAGAAACTCACAAAATAATCAATTTTAGTATATTATTGTAAATACAGAACTATTGTTGCAATTACGATTACTTCAAAAATGATATTGCTTTAACAAAGCAGTTATGAAACAAGATCAAGTGCCTTTGAAGACAACAAGTTTTCTCGCTTGAGGCAAAACTTCATTTTTGATACATATATCTTATGACCGGTGCAGTGCAATTACTCAAATGATAATCATTATTATTTTTAAAACAATTGATTGGAAATATGATTTCTTGAACAATTCGACACATCGATTGGCTGTTTGTTTATAACAGCAGAATCAAATTGACCAGAAAGTATGAAAATATGAGAATGTAATTTACTTTTGTTTTATTGTTTGAACGCCAGTGTCTGTTGTTGTCTCAATTACAGACACATTAACATCGAATACTCGAATAGCCAATTATAATTTTCGATATGTAACTGATGAAAATGTAGTTATTTACTTTATAACAGTTACTTCAAATAATTAATTATATAATGTACTTACGAAGAAGTAGAAATCGGAAGAAATATGTTCTATTCTTTTCGTACAAAAAGAAAGGTTATCGTATCATAAACGGTAGTGTAATGTGCATTATTTTTTTTGTCAGATATATAGATAATATGTTAAGAGTTTATGTTAGGTAAGACAAATTTTAGATTTATTACCTGCAATATTATATGTGATTAATTTCGTCAACACTTTTCTTTCTTAGACAGAAAGATGCTTCCAGTGTATACTATCTACTTTAAGAAAGATCGAATAGTAAGCTTTACAAAAAATGTGGAAGGGTATATTTAACTACTTAAATATTACCAGTTTCCAATATAAATACAGATAAAGAAAATTATTATATTATACTATAAATTTGCATGAAGCTGGTACATATTTTTGGTACTGGAATTCTTGCAACAGCAATATTTTTTTGATCCTCTATTGAAACGTGAAAATTTGTAACATATAAGTCAAGTTAATATTTACATGTAAATTGTTGATAAACGTGAATTTATAAATTCCAGTATTGGTATCCTGTATTATAATAACTAAGGAACAAATTGAAAGGCTGATTGAACGTGAATTCGTTATTTATATTAGATGATAAAATAACGATATACTAACTGATACACGTAAATCGTGATTCTAGAATTTATAAATTGAGTACTTAAAACTCGTTAGAGAACAGGGTCATCAATAAAAATAAAACTGCCTTTATACTAAAATTTTCTAGAAGAAATTTTAACCTGCAAATACGCGAAATCATCATGGTTGCGTAATAAATGTTGAATTTGTAGAAAATGATCTTACTTGAAAATCAAATTGATATATTACGAAAATAATCAAGGCTATGGTTAATGAGATCGTTTTGTTCATGTGGTATTATCGGATTGTCTTAAATTATATATGTATATATACATATCCATGTATATCCATTTAAAATACATGATAAATTGTTGCCAAAAATTCGGTTGTTTCACATATACCAAATGAGCAGAGCAATCTTATACTTTTTAAATGTCTGTTTTGTGGCATGCGGAAATGATTATACTATTTCATAATGTATTTTATCGACCAATAAGATTAAATAATTACTTTGTGATATGAGACTTTTTGTTATAATGATTTTCTATTTAGCGAATAGTAATATTTGACAACATAAATTAATAAAGATAATTATACGATATTTTCTGATATCCATGATAATAAATATTTTATACATTTTCTCATAATCATCCATGATTTATTTTTTAGAAAAATAAAAATTAAAAAATGATGGTTGCATTAAAACCATACATTTGAAAGATTTCACGTATAAAATTTTTTGTAGAATATTATATCCGGTTTACACGCACATAGTTTTATATATAATACGTAGCATTTATGAGGAACAATTCAGTCTTTATTACAGGTCATTATTAGATATGAATCTATTTCCTTCAGAATTTTTTCCAGAATACCGGTACTTGCATTTACCGTATGCTCCTAAAAATAAAAAAAAATATTTCTGTATAATAATATACATTTTCGTAAGAAAATAAGAAATACCTTTGTGGTCTTGTGGATCGCGAACTGCGCGTGGTAAAGGTGTATAATTAATGTGGAAAAAAAGATCTTCGAATTCATTATCTAATTGTTGTGTGTTTGCTGCTTTGGAAGTATATCTGACGATTTTCGAAAACCGCCCCCTGTTTTGAGCTAAAACTCTTTCTTTCGGAGTTACTGGACGTGAATCGAGAAAACGAAGAGTTGGTGGCAACGTGTGAATCGCATATAATCTATAACGTTCATAATCGTCTTCATCGATGTTCGCTGAATTTGTTAGTTGGTCTGGATATCCTGGATTACCCAGAAGACTGACATATACAATATTGGGACAACATTCTTGTATTCTGTTTAATGCCCCATCAATATCAGATAACTAAGAATAGATAATTAATGATGTGAAAAAAACAAATATTTCTCGACAATCAATTTTTAAATTATATTAATTGGTTGCCACAACAAACCTTGTTATTATTCAGACTCAAAGTTGTTAAACTTGCTATGTTTGGCAGAGTTCTTAAATCGCGAAGATTATTATTATCCAAAATGAGTTCCTCTAGGTGAATGAACTCTCTTATTGCAGAAATTGACGTTAATTCGTTATACGACAAATCCAAACCAACACAATTACTACCGACAACACCCACTAAACCGAGAGGAATTTTTTCTGCTCGTTGTCCAGTGTACCATACCTATATTTGGAACATAATCAATGAATGAATTTCAGATTGTATAATGCATGCACATTGATTAAGTTGTAAATAATTTTGCTGTAATTATATATAAAAAATAAGATAATTACCCGATTATGGCAAACTGTCAAAGCACTCCTATTAAAATCATGTTGTTCCGATTCCGCCATTTTGCTACAATACTACGCTCTACATTAACGAGACAGTGAAGAATCTCGATAAGTACTGTGCGTACACGCGTGTTATAAGTATGTATATACATGTATGAGAGCGTGTGTACATGCTGATAATTGTATTTGTCTGCTGGAGTATCAGTTTACAGTTCTGAGCGCTCGTACCTCACGTGGTATGTTATTTTCCATATTTAAAAAGTATTAAATTTAAATTCTTCGTGAAATTATTTTGCAGAATAGCTAATTTTAAATATTAAATTAATTAATTCTGAATAAATCAAATTCTCAAGACTATATAAACTATGTTATGTTTCAATGAAAATTATTTAAATATTCTACTCTTTTTAGTTTTTGGTACAATAATAGTGCATGCTGCATGTTTATTCTTTATTGTCCTTTGTACTGGTTTACTAGTATTTTGATCTGTTTTCCCATTCATTGTGTTATTCCGTAAAAGCGATTCTTGGCTTTGATATATTACATTATCTTCTGTTTTAACTTGATTTGTAATCTCAATCTCAGAATGAGATGTATTAGAAGAGCTGTAATTTGATAAAATAATTCATTGATCTGTTTATCAATCAATTAAAAGATGTACCTTCGAGTTACTGTTTCAGATGTGGAATGAGACAACTGCGTTGAATTATAGATACTCATTGCTGTTTGAAAAGATTCTATGAAGTTATCAACTGGAGGTATTATAGCTTCTTTCTCAAAGGAAGTCGTATTAAATGGCTTTGTTTCAATATTTTCTGAAAAAGTATAGAATATTGTAATTAGTACAAAACTATAATAACTTACATTCTAATTTGATTAATAATAATAATAATAATAATAATAATAATAATAACACATGTATGTATATGTATATATATACTTCTAATTAATTCAGCTCCTTCTGCCTTGTATTCTGCAATTTCCTCATCCTTGTTTTTAATTAAAGTTAGTAAGGTCTGATGACGAAGCATCAAAACTGACGAAGCTATACATAACGGTTTTGTAACATAATTGAATAATTGCAAAGGTGTTCCCTCAGTCAAGTTCAATTCAAATTTGAAAATAATATTTGTTTCAAGTCGCATTCGTAGTTTTATCCAAGTGACATCCGTTTCTATGGCATACTGTGGAATATTATTCAATAAATTCTCCAGTACATCATGGTACTTAAATTTAGATATTATTATCATTGGATTCAATTTCTGGAATAATAAATAAAATTCAATTATTATAGTTTTAAAATATAGTCATTAAATACAAAATAGTACTTTGCATTTATCTTGAATTATATCATCCGTCAATGTTTCAATCCACACTGTAACAAGATTAGTAAGTGCAACAATGAAACCATCAGCTATTTTATTTATTGAGATAGAATATCTATTATCATTTATTTTTATGTCTTTCCATAGCGCATTCGATTCCATTTTATTGTACTATAATATTATGAACATTTTTCACAAAATTATCTGTTAAAGGAAAAATTTGTCTATCAACTAAATGTAATTATCATACGTTCTACGTAGAACGTTATAAAATACCAAAATCAATTTTTGTATATTACAAGAAGAGGTTGTGTTTCTGTTCTAACTGACTGAGTAATTCGATTCGATTTGGCGCCGCTTGGCGCCACTGTTTGAATAGAATGTTGTCTTTTATCATGCATGGTAGTATGGTACGTAACATAAGTATTTTAAAGAGAATGAATTTATTTATAGAATGTATGCTTTAATTAAAAAAATATAATCCTATTAAAAACAAATTAGCCGTTGAGAAAAAATGATTTAAAAAGATATTTATTAGTAGAAACCAGAAATTTTCGATAAAACAGTAACCTGAACACTTTTATTACGAAATCGTAATTTTACAGACAATTTCTCATCTGTATCCTTGCATTCAAACGTAATTACTTACTTTGGCAGGTGTCCTTCGAATTCAATAAATTCAGTCCTTCTTCATTTATTCCTTAAGGTTAAAATACAAAATATATATTTCTTTTTTTAACATCACTGATCCTTTCTATGATTTTAAATAAATCATCAATATTCTGACTTTAAATGATTAAGCGACTACGTGAATATAGTCCAATTTAATTGCGCAATATTGAAAAATAGGTTACATACACCATTTGTATACATCGATTTTCTGATCGATTTCTGAATGATATAATTTTGATATAACACAGGGTTACTGTACCAATAGGCATGGTCATATATGTTTGGGCCACAGGTTTGGGTAGCAGGCCCAAACTAGCCATAAGGATAAGCCTCAACCCTCAACCTATGTCCTATACTGATGTAATACGTCAGTGTAACGCAAATCTTGACCACAATTGACACTGCGGCGCTAGTGTTTGCAAATGGCCGACGATCGTGACCTGTAGTCTGTCAGTGATCGGATCCGCGATACAGTCGTGTTGATGGTGTGATGTACCTGTGGTCAGTTGCTGAGATCTGGAAGAAAAATCGCATCCTAATTTCATTTAAATATCGGTGCATTATTGTTTAATCGGGAGTTTGCGTCTTTATAATTAAGAGAGATCGCATTTATGAAATAATAAACAATTTGAGTGATTTACACCTCAATACCGAATGGTATTGCTTGCTCAAAAAATATATGAATATTTTACATTATATAAATTTTATTTTTGTTGTCAAGATCGTGTAATAATTGTTCACAATTTTCAACGCGACGTTTAACGGATTAGCGAAATGTAGGATGGAGTGATGCATCACGATCGAGACACCATTCGAGAGATTGCTCATTGAAAGATCTAGTTTTCATTTTCTTGATCAATGTGATAAGTGCCAATTATAAATGAAAGAAAGAAAGTGGTGAATTTTTCAAATTGTGAAATATACGATGGGGGGAAGCGGATGAATGAGTATTCTTGCAAGGAAAAACGAGGAAAACATTGGAACGAACCCCGGCAAATGTAGCGCGATGATTGTTGGTTGGACAGCCGTCACTGCGGCGCTATTCCTTTTCGTAGGCATCGGTGAGTTTAATGCTAGCATCGTTGCTTTTTTAATATAATAAATCGCTATTCGATACTTATTTCGAAAATTTTATTACAAAGATTTAACTCTTTATACTCTAGCGTGATATTATAACTAGGTATATGAGTACACGAGCAAGTAATTAGAATTTAAATAAGTAGAAAGTCGCATGATACCCTCTAAGAAAGTTTTCTCGTTACGCGCGTGCAAGTTAGATTTTCGCATGACGAAATGGCGACAGCTATTATATGATTTTGCGAAAAGTTTCTCGTAACTATACAAAAAATGCATGTTTTTACAAAATTTGAAAAAACTCAACCCAAAAATGAGTTACAACAATTGATCTGAAATTTCAATATTTAAAGTAGAATCGATCTTTCACTCGACATTTTCTCTCGTTTATCCTAAAACTGAACGCGTCTCAAGCGGTTTTAGAAAATCGTGTAAGTGAAAGTGTCTAAATCATTTTAGTTCTCCGAATAATGTTCGAATCTATTTGCTTCCCCGAACCGTAAAAAAGAGGTATTCGAGTTAATATTTTATACCTAAAATTGAAGATGAAAACGGTCACTTATTTCGATTACTAGTAATCTTTCGATAGTGAATAGTATATTTCATTTCTCCGTAAAGATACGGGAAACTCTTCCAGGAAGTTGAAACGTAGAACAGACGCATAATCGGGTTACCAGACGATTCGCAAGAACCTGCAGTCTAACCTAACCCCGACTCGCGTTCGCGTCCAGACATGCTCGTTCCTGTCCTTCTTGAAAGAGTGGCAGAGAAAGAGAGATACAGCTCTCACAATCGCACCATAATGAGGTTTTTTCGTGTAAGAAAACAACCGCTTATTGAATCATTGCTGTAGAATCCGATTATTTAGAGCAGCGGTCAGCATCGAAAACCCTTGAGATTTTTTTGTTACACATAACCTTGAAACGCAATTTGCAACTGCTTATTTTTGTAATACATATTTATGTATTAATCGATTATTGCGTTACAGTAGATTGGATATTCGCATTTATACAGTGTATACAAAATGCAATTCTTTTCTTCTTTGAATTTTCCTTTTGACTGTTCCGTTTAAATAGGTCATGAGAATTTCTCGTTCAAATCTGTCCTAAGATGAAATACATACATACATATATTTCTTTTCCCCTTTTCCATCTCGTATCCGTATGAAAGTGAAGCGTCTGTGCGTGGTGTCGTGTTGCGCGTGTGTACCAGAGAATATTTAAGAACCAAACGGTGACCTCATCGAAGTGAAAGTTCTCTCCCGACGTTCGGCCTTTTAACGAACGGTAGCATAAAAAAAGGAAGAGGACAGGGGAGAAAAATTGTCCGATCTCTATAATGTGTTAATCCCGGAAGTTGTATACGTATATCTTTTTTCTTCTTTGACGTCACGACCTTGAAGGATTCAGCAAACGAGAGAATTCTGTAATTTTGTTTGTTTTTGATTTAAAAGATGTACGAAAACGCAGACTAATTTTTGTTACTCTATCGTACGAGTTTTGATTGTTAATTTTCACCAAGAAGGTGTGTCCAGAGCGAATGGAATCGTATTGCATTTAGATCCTGTTTTACGTTACCTCTTACCACTCTCTTTTGAGTCAGACCCTCGTGCAAACACAGTTTAAAATTCTTTAAATTCAATATAAAACGGCAGGAAACAGTCCACTCGAATTTTTCAATACTTTTTTACATTACGAGTGTATGAAATTTCAGAACATTTTTCACAGTGTGGGTAACAAATGAAATTTTTTACACAAAATTTTCAACTGCAGTTGCATTACCGCAAAAAAGAAAATAAGAGGTCTGGAATAACAGGTGAAGGGCGCGGAGACAGGAAGAAAGAAAACAAAAAATAACGTGGCTTATGGCGGACTTGCTCGAGCACGAACGCTCTTACGCAGACAGTGTCAGTCTGGTCGTCCGGTCGCGCACTTTCATCGTCCCACTTTCTCCCCGTTTCCTTGGGTTGCATCTGTATTGACCAGACATTCGATCAACGAGAGAGCGATCGCGGTGAATAAAATAATGAGTAAAACGAGAAAAGAAGAATCATTAGATGCACTATCGGCGGCCGTTACAGCCAAACTCTTTTTCCTCGATCTTCGGTGCGCATTATAGCGGTATTAAAGTCACCACACCGTGAGAATACAGTTATGCGTTATTCCCATGAATAATGCGGATCGCGTTGTTATTGCGAAAATCGTGATCGTCAAGAGAGAGAGAGGGAGAGAGAGAAAGAAATGAGAGATTGCAATTTCCTGCTCCGCGTTTATCTTCGCGCTGTCTTTCGGCCAAATTCTTCTTTATTACCGTACGGGGGTGGCGAGAGTTGCACTCTACTTAGGCAGTGTGCATATCAAGGCCAATTTCTCTCTCTCTCTCTCTCTCTCTCTCCATCCATCCATTACCGTTTATCCAAACTAACGCTAATTAGAACGCACCGGGCATTATTTACGAGTGATTTATTTATGATGCATGACACAGGAGCCCAGCTTAGCGATAATACGCCGCCTGTATTATGGCTTGAGCGAAACTGGGTGCTGCCAGAGAACGAGCCGGTTGGTAGCGTTGTGACGAGAGTGCGCGCCGATGACAACGAACAAGACGAGCTGACCTACGGTCTCGAACCGCTTGGCCACAGCTACAACGGAGACGACAGTCCACAGCCGCCTCTTCCTTTTGTCATCAACAACACCACCGGCACGGTCTACCTCAACGAATCTCTCAAAGGCCGGGTAAGACGATCGAACAACTCGGTGCATGAATTGCGACAAATTGAATGAATTGTAAATTTAGGTCGTGCTAATACAAAAATACGAATTTTAACGCTACACATTCGTTTACGATACGAAATGAGCTAATATTCGCAGTATGTATAGTGAATAACGTGTTACGAAATTAAACATACGAACGTTCATTCCAAATATTCATCACGCGCCGTTTTTTCTTTACTTTACTTCCAGGGAGGAGAAAACCTGTTCCTTTACGTGACCGTCTCTGACGGTCAACTCACAGCGAAGACAGAAGTATACGTCAACATCAAAAACACGACAGCATCCAATGGAGGCCACACTAGGTATATTTCGTGCCATTCGAGATTCTACGCTTTATTTTTAATGGAATTGGCATCTCACCTTCGTTATTCAAAAAATTGAAATCACCGATGTACGTATGTACGAGCGAAACGGGTTCAGGTGGAAACTTTCGCGATAAATCACACTGCCAATAGCGTATGACCTTTAAGGGGCTAGCCGAAGGTGGTTCGTTCCATTATTCACGCTCCAATTCGCTAGCAATGCCCTTCCCGAACTGTCTTGCTCAAACCTTCCGTATTAATACCACTCCCGATCAAATTCATTCGAAATGAATAATAATTTTGAAATAAAAGAAAAATTATGTGTATTATCAGGATTATTTTATATTGTACTTCTTATGAGAAAATGAAAGAAATTCGGTGAAATTTTGTATTCCGAACGCGACGTCGACCGAAGCAAGCTCAACCGAATTCACTCGACAGTCATATTTTGATTGACAGATCACCGTTTCCGGGTCAGCATGGTTCAGGAGGACGGATACGACCTCCGTTCCTGGGATTGCCGAACTTACAGAATTATCCACGACCGGCGATACCGCATCAGCAAGCAGCATCGATTCCGTCCGTCCCATCGAGTGGTAACAAGAACGTCAATCGACCGCTGACAACGAAGCTCGAGCCGCACGATAGCAGAAATGTCGAGCGAATACGAGAAACGAGCACGACGAGAATCTCAGACGAACCGATCATAACAAACGAGATCGAGGTACCGGCTCTCAGTTCGAAAATCGAACCCGCCGAAGCCTCTCAATCGCAGGATATCGCAGTTACTCTTGTACCCGTTACCGCCGTATGCGCTTTGCTGCTTGGCTTAAGCATGATCGCTTGGTCCCTCAGGAATCGATTTTGCGGAAATCGCAAAACCAAAGCTGACGCGGTAAGTCGTTGGATAATTCCCACACAAATTTTATTATGTCCGACTGCCCCAAACACCCTATTTTTCTCTCTTGACGCACAATGAGGAAAAAAATTGGAAAAAAATATCGATATCGATCTGATCTTTACCTTTGCCCGTTTTCAGAAGGAACAAGTTTCCGTCAGTGTTTCGAATATTTCCGACGACCCATCTCTGGTATTGAAAAGGTGGCGTGGACCGAAAGCACTGAATAATCGATACGAACCATGGGAGAAGGAACTTGGGTCGCAAAGAAAAGATGGGGATATATGGGAGTTTCCTCGTCACAGGTTAAAGGTACGGATTATCGTTATTTTTTCCTCGAGTGAATATATTATTTACAAAGTTAACTTTTCGAATGAAGGTATTTAATATACTCGGCGAGGGCTGTTTCGGCCAAGTTTGGAAATGCGAGGCGCAAGACATCGATGGAAAATCAGGCGCTACTATTGTAGCTGTTAAAACTTTGAAAGAAAATGCTACCGAAAGGGAAAGATTGGATTTGGCTCAGGAATTAAAAGTCATGAAGACCCTCGAACCTCATCCAAACGTCGTACGCTTGCTGGGCTGTTGTACAGATCGGGAGCCTTTATTCGTTATTTTGGAATACGTGAGCGGTGGAAAGTTACAAAGTTTCTTGAGATCTTCTAGAGAAGAAAGGAATCACGGTGGACCTGGATTAACTTCGCGAGATCTCACAAGTTTTGTCTATCAAGTACATAGTTACATCATTTCATATAAATAATCGTGTAAATATCGTTTTGAGATTCAACTTTCAAACTCCACAGGTTGCGAAAGGAATGGAGTATTTGGCGTCTAAAGGCATTATTCATAGAGATTTGGCTGCGAGAAATGTATTAATAGATGAAAATCGTGCCTGCAAAGTTGCCGACTTTGGATTCGCTCGTGATGTAGCTGCTAATCAGGTATACGAGAGAAAATCGGAAGGCCGACTTCCTATACGGTGGATGGCACCAGAGAGCTTGTACGATAATATATTTTCCGTGAAATCTGATATCTGGAGTTTTGGCGTTTTAACTTGGGAAATTGTAACGTTAGGTTCAACGCCTTACCCGGGTTTGGCTGCTGCTGAGGTAATATATTTTTGTATAAATATATGTATAATATAATATATTTTATATGATATATCGATGACTCATTGTTTTATTTTTTAAATCGCAGGTAATGAGGAGAATTAAAGACGGATATAGACTAGATAGGCCTGAACATTGTAAGAGGGAGCTTTATAATATTATGTTCTACTGTTGGGATAAAGATCCAGCCGCTAGGCCTTCTTTCAGCGAATTAGTTAGTCTCGCGGAAGGACTTCTTCTCGATGAGACTGATTATATCGAATTAGATAGATTTCCAGACCATTCATATTACAATGTACTTAACCTCAGTGGAGAAAAACTATGAATTTGAATTACGCTTCATTATTAATATTTATGCGAGGTGCGATATGGATTCATAAATTCTAGTGATTTTTGCTTGAAAATTATATCCAGCACTGAGAAACATGCATTTCGATAATAATGCAGTTCTTCAACTCTAAGGATATAATTAACACGTATAAACAATCGATTCAATTATTATAATAATTTTTTTCACAAATATAAATATTTCAAATTTTTGAGTTTTCTGTCGAATTAATATTAAAATGCACTTTAATTATATTTTCCGTAGAAGTTCAAGAACTGTAATTACCAAATTGTAAAATTGACTTCAATATGATTTTATTTAATTGCTAATTAATAGTTTATATTTTGATTGTAAATATCCGTCTGTATTTTTTGTATTTAAAATTTATTTTCATATAATTGAGCGTTTTTGTAAAGAAAAACATGTCGAAGAGAAATAATATAATGATTTTATAGAATTGCTATTAATTTATTTTTGTTTTGCAGAAAATTTTTGTTAAAGAACGAGTGTTTTGACTGATACGCTCACCTGATATACTCATTTTCGTATTTATCGCTTAGAAACTGCAATTTTAATGCAATTAAAATTTGGATTATAATAAATTGTAAATAAGTGTTATGTAATTGTTTATTAAGTTATTATGAAATGTCGCAACATTTTAGTACTTTACATTACATTGTTATATTTTTGAATTTTGGATGTGATGCATTTTTATTATAATATTACCCTGACGAGTAATAAACTGTACAGGTTTATAAAATAAGGCAATGATTTCTTATTATTTCTTTCCTATTATACTATCCCCAAATGACGATTACAGTTGTATAATTTTGTAAAAACGTAAAGAGAGAATCAATCATCATAAATTAGAATACTTTGTAATATAATGTACGTTATGATAAATGCTTTTGTTACGTAAAATCTTTGATGATTATTTTCTAAATTATTTATGATATATTAGTAATGCAAATGAAGATAAATACGTTGATAAGATAAAAATGATAGATACATAAGTTCTATAACAAGTAAGTACATATCGAAGTATATTTTATATATATTATTTCTGAATATTCCTCTTTTGATAATTTTGTGAATTCTACTTATTTGCGCATTTATACCGTAGTATAATATATAGTGCGAAATAGCAGACGACGTAGTACACGGTCGTTAAATACCGCACAGAGTGTGATCTGTTCATAGACATGTGCGGTGTGCTCAATTAGACGTAATTTTTTGAAATTCAAAGTGTTATTTCTTGGTATTCTTTTTATAATATAGCTGTAACAAAAATCTTCTCTGAGGAGTAATGGAATCCGAGAAAAGCTGCGTACCATATTCGAAAAATGGAGATACCGAACAAGATGAGGTTAACTATACAATTTTGTATTTATTTTAATATTTATTTACAGTGGGAAAAAAAAATTAAGTCTGTATTATTTATATTTTTTCATACTATTGTTAAACTTATTTCTTATCTTTTTTTCGTATTGATTGATAACTAAGTTAGAATTGAAATCTTTGAAATTATCAATGTCCTGTCATTTCGGTAAATGACAACTGATAACGACTCGATCTTTTCTGTCACTTGTAAAATGGTTATACCAAAGTGCTAAATTATACATATTTTCAGATACTATTACAACCATTTACCTATATACTACAAGTTCCTGGTAAACAAATCAGAGGTAAATTAGCTCAAGCTTTTAATTATTGGTTGAAAATACCAGATGATAAACTACAGGCAGTTGGAGAAATCACTCAAATGCTACATAATTCGAGTCTATTGTAAGCTCAGTTATTTTAAAAAAAAAGTAGATGATAAAAATTATGTATGAACTTTTTCTTTTAGAATAGATGATATTCAAGATAATTCTATTCTGAGAAGAGGAATTCCAGTAGCACATTCTATTTATGGCGTAGCTAGTACAATAAATGCTGCAAATTATGTCTTATTCATTGCTCTAGAAAAAGTGATAGCTTTAAATCATGTTCAAGTGAGTAATAATATAAATCTAAAAAATATTCTATCCTCACTGTTCATTGATTTTTATTAGGCTACTCAGGTATATACAGAACAATTATTAGAATTACATAGAGGTCAGGGTATGGAAATTTATTGGAGAGATAATTATATCTGCCCATCCGAACCAGAGTATAAGCATATGACTATTAGAAGTATGTTGGCAATATACGAATAAAATGGAAACAATAGCTTTTGATATATTTGAATAAAATTAATTCTCATATTATATTTGTATAGAAACTGGAGGACTTTTTAATCTAGCAGTACGCTTAATGCAGCTTTTTTCTGATTGCAAAGAAGATTTTTTACCACTTGCCGGAATTCTAGGACTCTATTTCCAGATTAGAGATGACTATTGTAATTTATGTCTTCAAGAGGTAAAAGCGTAATTTTCATAAAAAAAAATATATTATTATTATTTTAATCAAATGGTCGGTAATCACAATAATAATTACAGTATTCAGAAAATAAAAGTTACTGCGAAGATTTGTCGGAAGGTAAATTCAGTTTTCCTATTATTCACGCTATACAAAGTCATCAGGAGGATAGACAGATAATGAGTATCCTTTTTTGCAATATATGTGTGTTGAAAATGCTAATATACCATTATTTTATTTTCTTTAATTATTCACAATTCAGATATACTTCGACAGCGCACCAAAGATGTCGAGGTGAAACGTTATTGTGTTAATTTACTGGAAAAATATGGGTCTTTTGCTTATACGAGAACAGTTTTAGAAGAATTGGATAGGAAAGCTAGAGATGAAGTTGAACGTTTAGGAGGGAACCCTCTTTTAACTAAAGTTTTAGATGAATTATTAAGCTGGAAATACCAAGAGCAACCACAAGATCGTTTAACCGGGGTTTATTGAATATCTTCTTTCTATAATTTTTATTATTATTAAATTTTTCCAGTTGTATATAAATCTTGAACTTAATTTCTACTGAAGTAAAATTTTACAATATTTTATATTTTGTTATCAATTTATTTATATTCTAATGTATATCTTTATCTGTATTTAAGCCAAAAAAATAGGTATGTGATTATAATTATATAAGTCAATCGATATATTATTTAATTTTTTGTCATTTAATGTTTAGTTGTCAATAAATTTGTATTTTTAAAAAATTTAACATATTAGAGCAAGTGAAATATTAATTTTTATTAAATAAAATCAGATGGCGCCGTTGTGCCGATTCTGCGCGTTTTTAATCTTTGACACTTCACTGGTTAACTGTTAACGGGAAATATCGCATATAATATAAATTTCAAACCATCGGTTACTTCCAATGAATAAGCATATTCAACATGGATAAAGAATTAGAACATAGCATTAATTTATTACAAGAAAATGATACAAATGTGCGTGACAGTGCTCGTGAAGTATTATCACATTTATGTGAAAAATTATTAAAATATCCTAAAGAAAAAAAATATCGCCAAATTTTCTTGAATGACCCAACAGTGATCAATAAACTATTGCCAGCTTTAGGTGCAATAGAATGTTTATTTAACATTGGCTTTGTAGAGGTATGCAAATAATGTAAATTTATGTACTATGATTAATTATCAAAGATCATTTTAGTACAAATTCTTAATGAAATTTTGATTTTAGAGTGATGATTGTCTTCTTCTTCCTGAAAGTGCCACTCTCGAAAAAGTCAAAATTTTGCAAAATGCACTGCCTAAGAAATTTTGTACTAAACCATTAGTTGGTGGTAAAAATAAACCATTTCTTGATCGTGTAGTCGGTTTACATAATGATGTAATGCAGTATGAAGATGAAAAATTACAAGAAAGAGCTAAAAGTTTAATACCAATCATACGACTAGAGATTGCAACAATGAATAGATTTCGGAACTTACAAAAGTAAATTTATTGTTATTCATAATTTATTTGATTCATAATATATAATACTATTTTTCAATATTTTACTTCTTATTCAAGGAATATGAAAATCAATAGTTCAAATAAAGAAGAATCTAATTCTATAGAAGATAAAATTAGCATGAAGGATTTATTCTTAATTGAATTACTACGTTGGTTCAAATATGAATTTTTTCAATGGGTCAATAGTCCAATGTGTGATATTTGCTCAAAAGAATGTAAATTTGAAAATGTAATCCCATCCAGTAATCCAAACTGTTCCAGAATAGAAATTCATAGGTAATAATTTGTTTGTCCATGAATTTCTTTTATTTTCAAATTGTATTCAATTTTTATGATTCTTCTTTCATTTTGTTTTGGATTGTGTTTTTTCTTTAGATGCAACACCTGCAATAATATAGTTGAATTTCCTCGTTATACGCACCCAGGTCCACTTCTATCTACAAAACGTGGACGATGCGGCGAATGGGCAAATGTATTCACATTATTGTGTAGATCACTTGGATATGATGCAAGACTAGTAAACGATGAAACAGATCATGTGTGGACTGAGGTATTATGAATAATGAATTATGATTGTTATGCAATAAGTAAATACAAATATTTGGATTAAAACAGGTTTGGTCAGATGCTGAGAATAGGTGGATTCATATGGATTCCTGCGAAAATACACTAGACAGACCACTGATGTATGAGAAAGGTTGGAAAAAAAAATTGAGTTATGTTATAGCTTTTTCAAGAGATGAAGTACAAGATGTTACATGGAGATATACGCAAAATATGGAGTCAGTAATGCAAAGAAGAATATTGTGTTCAGAAGCAAAATTATTACAAACAATAATGTCTTTGAATGACGCACGTCAAATACAATCAAATTATAGTACAGCTAGAAGAAATTACGTTTCAAAACGTAGAGTTAAAGAATTAGCTAGTATGTTAGTTTTACCAAATCAGAAAAGCAACGAGGAAGACGAAAAATATGACTCGCGTACCTCTGGCTCTCACGCGTGGCGATTAGCGCGGGGCGAAATTACGCAGGTAAGCAATTATCGTAGTGATATCGTTTCTGAGAAATTAATATAAAAGGCTTCCCTTTTTTGTATTAGGGAGCTGAGACAAGTTACGTTTGGAATCTATCGGAATACGGAGAAACATTTGAGTTACAATATTTCATTGTAGAAGATTTGTACAAAGTAAGAGGAAATAGAAATTCCATAAGTAGAGAAATAATGGGTTGGCAGAATGGAATAAATGCTCAGGAAGGTGGTGTATTTCGAAAAGTAGAAGATGATTGGAAAATGGTATATCTAGTTCGTGGATTAGAATCAGCAAGTGGATCATTAACTTGGACTTTTGAAGTTGGGGATTCAAGAAAATGTATAGAAACATTCCAGTTCAGCGCCAAAGTAGAAACATTCCACAATGCAACTGTTCTTTGGGAGGTAGAAGGAATTTTCAACAAAGGTGATGAAAAGAAGTCTGTAGTTTCGACAATTTCTGACTGTAGATATTTCGTATCAGATAAATTAAATGGCGCTTTAAAATTAAATTTAAAAGCAATATTTTTCGGTGGCCAAGGCGAGATAGCATGGCAACATGCACAATTATTCCGTGAAAGTTTAAATAATTCTAATGCCAATTCGATGACGATAATCATTGAAATTCGAAATATTCACAATTGATGATACAAGTTAAAATTAATCAAGAATAAGAAATCTATTCTTCTGAAAATTAAAATTTTAAATAAAGTGCAATATCATTTTAATAGTAAAAATTTTATTTCATTTATGTATATACTATATTTATATATCTTATAAAACATAGTTATGTTATGGTAGTTAACAATCTGTATGATTTGTCGAAAATCGTATTGATGAGCTTTGCTTAAAAATGGCAATTTAAGACTAATATTTGGACAACAGTAACATGAAAATCATTGTCACTAAGATCAATTGATAACAGTTTGAAAACAATCTTTATAATACAATTCAATAAAAATAGTGTATACGTCGTTTTTAAATTTTATACAATTTTTACATTAATTCCTTGATATTTGCTTATAGCGTGAATAAACCACAAGTTACACTATCAATCACAAGTTGCATAATTATACTTCGATATAGGTCGAGAATATAAATGTGTTACAGTCTTTGTGAACTCCCTATTATATTATATTAGAATGAGTCACTTTGATGTCACCATCCAAATATCATTGAAACTAATTAATTAACTGAAATATCAAGTCCAACAATCGATACTACTGGAAATATCTGTTCAATCAAATTCAGAACGAAAAAAATTTGATCTATGAAAAATCATAGTTTCAAAAATATCTAGACGATGATATTGAAATTACTCACTCTGTTTCCGGTATTCGGTAATAACATCAAGGACTAGACATTTTCCCATTGTTAGTAAAGAAATAAGAAGAGAATTCAAAATTGATTCATTAACTCTCGAATATCTTTGCAAAGTGTTGCAAAGTCGGGCCTTTGATGACTGAGCAAGTACCAACAAGGATACATAATTTTTACGTACACTGATTGTGGACATGATGGTGGACACGGAAGTCTTATTCCACGTTCTAACGCTTCTAACAATTCTGCGCTACCTTCCTCCGTAATACCGTGTTCATTCTTACGAGTAGATTCGATGTCTGGTAACTTGGGATCTTCGCCGAACCCAAACATTTCGTACAGTGTGACGCCAAATGACCATACATCTGATCGCGCCGAAAATTTCCCGTCTCTAAGACTTTCGGGAGCGTACCATTTTATAGGAAGATCTCTATTCGTTTGGAGTATGTAATAATCATCTTTTCCCATTACTTGAGCAAGACCAAAATCGCTTATTTTTACATGATTTTCATTGGCTACTAAGATATTTCGCGCTGCGAGATCTCTATGGACGATACTCTTACGACCTAAATAATCCATTCCTGTGGCAATGTCGAAGGCAAAAACAAGCAACTTTTTATGGGTTAAAGTTTGTCGATTTATGGGTAAATAACTCTGTAGAGATCCGTGATGAACGAATTCCATAATAAGAAATACTTCCGGTTCCGAGATAACACCCAAAATTTCAACTATGTTTGGATGTTTGAGAGTCTGAAAATACATTTGAGTTATCATAAAATTAGAAACGATATTTTGTGGCATCATATCGTTAACTTTATTACCTTCATAATAGATATTTCTCGCTCAAAATCTTGAATGTCAGATTCAAGAGCACGAGTTTTTAATTTTTTTATGGCAACTTGTTGCGGTTCAGAATTCTTTTCGTTGTCTCTTTCTAAAATACCTCGATATACTTCACCATAAAAACCTTGGCCTATTCGGCCTTGTAAAACAACATTAAAATCAGCATCGAATTCAAATCCATTTCGCGCTTGTTCGTCAGTTTCAAAACTACTACTACCACTACTAATATTCCTGCTATTTAACATCCCCCTAACGTTATTTTTCAGTTTCATATCTATATTATTTCTACCTTCACAATTCATCTCTCTTTCAGTTTCAGCTAACCAATCTAAATAAATCGACAATTCGTCACAACTGCCGCTATAATTTCTTTTCGTATTAATCAATTCTTTTGTACCTATGTGAATGAAAAAATTTTTAAATTTAACATCGTAAGTTAAAATGATTCCCAATTATTGTAAAACAATACATACTGTCATCTAAGTCATCCCAAGGTAAGCTGGTCCGATCTGTAACGAGACTACTAGCACGCGATTCGCAATTCGAAGAATCATTATCTTCAATATCGCAGTCTTCGTCATAATCTGTTTTTTGTGAATCACTACAAGATCTAGGAAATACTGTGGCGTAAGTATGAGTCTTTCGTGAATTGTACACCTGGTAAAAAATTCGGTTTGTATCCCGTATTAAAATCTGCGGATCTTTCCTTGCACCATTAATATCACCCCAGCATCCGGACATTAATTCGTACACTTCACTTAGACAGCCATTAGGTATTGGTAAACGTCGACCGTTAGCGTAATACTAAAAGAATACCAAAATTTTAATAATTCAGTAAAAAAATTTCAAGGCATGAAACTTTTAGACTTACCTTTCTTACTATGTTAATGTCATGATATGTAGGAGGGGTAGTCCCTCTGGCAAATATTTGCCAAATTGTAGTTCCTACAGCCCAAACATCTGCTTGTGAACTTTGTCTTGCCATTTCAGGATTAGAATAATATTCCGGAGGTAACCAATGTACACTAAGATAAATCTTTAATAAATAATTTTTCGCAACACAATGATAATTATAAAATCCAACTTACTCATTATCTGAATAAGTAAAAATACCAGGATCTGATAATTTAACAATGAAGCTGTTATCTGTATGAGTATGAACTAATAAATTTTTACAACGAATATTTCCGTGTACAAAATTATTTTCTGTCTATAACAAAAGATGCTTAAAATAGTTTTCAGAAAGTAATTTATTAAATTGGAAATGAATTTAAAAACTTTTACATACTAGGTGTCCAAATGCTGTAACTAAACATGCTGTAGCTTCTACCAAATCCACAGTTTTCACAATTGACTTTGGAGTATTTTTTAAATAAGCATCTAAAGATCCTAAAATGTATAATTCTGATACAAGTGACAACGTTGGAGCAAGTGTATGACCAAATAATCTACAATTAAACATGAAATTAATCTAAGAAACCTTAAAATCCAGTACCATCAATATCAAATTGCCTTTACCTAACCAAAGCTCCAGATTTTATTTGACCCCAACTATCAACCAATTCCAAAAGGACTTTAGCATGTTTTTCATACTCTTCTTTGAGCACTCTGAGAGCTACCGAATGTTTCTTTCCTTTTGCCAAACGCCAAATTGCTTTATACACTATCGTTCCACTTACATGAGTATTTGATTGTTCATTAATTTTCGATAAATTTCTATTTCTGATAACTTGTATTTGTCTCCGAGGTATACAACGAGGACCTCCTTCTAAAATGGAAGAAATCATTTCTTCATCGGCTGGTACATCAATTATAAAACTATCCGATGCGCATAATAATAGTGGTGATTTATCTAAAAATTACAAAAGACGTGAATCTTTATGTACAAACTTTCATACCTTGAAAATATTAATACAGTGGATACCATATTCGGATGATTGTAAACATTCGTGGAGATATATTTCATTTTCAGGATTTTGATGGGAAGAAATATAATGCGCTAATGATTTATATTTGTGTATGCTGTCCGATACCATGAAGTCTTCAGGACCAAGCTGTTCTATTCTTTGTGTCGTTACTGTGTGATGCTTGCAAATATCAAAATAGTAAACATCATATTCAGTCTCGCTTTCTCGAATAATATACGTTCCACGACGATTCTCCCTTTTTTCTCTTAATTTTGCATAAGAAAATTCACCGCTAAAAAATAATAAATTATATATCTCGCTATTTGTTAGAATATTATTTATTTTCAATCATACCCAACAGGTCCGTGACATTTCAAACTGTGTAGTCTTTCAAGACTTGGCGTTATTACATCTCCGCATAAATTAAAAGTCCACTTAACAGATAAACGGTAGTATCCATCCAAAGCAGATATAAATGACATTGCCATATCATTTGTATTAAATTTAAATTCAAATGGCACACCATGTCTTCGTGTTATTTGAACAAAATTATCATTTCTAACGTGTAAAATGAAAAATATTTTAACACATAAGAAATTTCGGGATAAAAGGGTATTATCAATAATAAATCAATTACCTAATATTGATAAAGTAAAGATCTTCGATAGCACATAATGTGTTCCAATCGGTACCATCATTTTCGCTATATCTGACTTCGTTTATACATACCCTAAGTACAACTTTTACCGGTGGGTCAGAAATGTCTTTCAGCATCATTCCTTTATATTCTTCGTATGGATAAGCAGGAGCCATACTTTCAAATTGTTTCAGATATTGTTGTTTAACATATAAGGCCGTGTGTCCAGAAAGATTGGACAATGCATTGTGAATAGGTTTCTTGATGAAAAAAGCGTGTCTCTTTATACATTCTTTTGGGATATACTTCTTGTATTCCGATTCGACAATCTTTTGAGGAATGTTTTTCTCAAGCATTACCCTGTAAAAGTAAAATTAAAATTATTTCTCAATTTGACGTATTTTCTCAATCGATATTCTCTCATACCTGTACATATCGCTGACCCCCAATCCAATAAGTTCGCTTTTATGTTTTTCATAGACAATGTCCGATATTCTGTTTTCTAAAATATCAGATCGAGCTTGGTGAAAATAATAATTATACGCTTTTTCGTCGACTTCCTCAAGTTTTTCCAAAGAAGAGGGTTTAAAACGCAAACGAAAATCAAATTTCATTTTATCTTTGTCTTCTATTTTGTGACATAATGGATACCATAATCTAGTTTTATAATTTCTCAAGCCAAAGAGATACCGCGCCACAGGTTTTATTCCAAGTTGTTTACATACCTAATGAATTACATTTAATATTAAAAATAAAAATATTTTCGAACGACTAAGTATATTTCGTTTGTTTACATTACCGCGAAAATATATACGAGAATTACCTTTATACATAAATCTTCTATTGTGTGTCCAGGAGTATACGGTACAGTAATCGCTTTTTCGTCAGTCACTATGTTAATTATCGCTAATCGATTGTCATCCATCATATATTTTTTTCGTTGATATCATTGAGTTTTCAATCTGTGACATGTATCACTTTTCAACACGTTTGATTACTTCAAATCGATCTGAATTGCGCCAAGAATGCTTCATAACCAAAAATTGTTTGCATTCGTTGTCACACGCTGCTACGTTCAGAGGACTCTTTGCGGTATTTTCGTAACAATGAAGACTTTCACAAAGAACAGTAAAATTTTATCGATTCGTGAAACATCCTATATGAATTCTGAAATAAATATCTTACAGTAATTATTAATTTATCTATTGCACGTAACTGGTGATTGATAGCCGAACTATTCGCACCAAATTATGAATGAAAAGATCGATAAAATTTTAATTGCATTTATTTTTAATAATCCATAGTCTTTTGTTCTATTCGTATCTTTTAAGTGATTGTTACTGAGATAACAAGTGCAAATGCTAACTATTGTTGTAATTCACTCAAACTCACTACCGCGTTTGAAACAAACAAATCGTGTTATTTTAATTAAGGCTTAACCTTTTTATACCTTAATTGGGAGAACATCTTTACTTTTCGCCTATAACAAGGTGAAAATTTTACTCGCAGTTTTATTTTTATTTCGAAAGTTTATAGCAGATACATCGAAAGATAAATTAAACATTCGGCAAAAATTACTATCTATATCGATACTCGCAATGTACATTACATATATACAGTTGCACATCCTTGATAACTTTATCACTGTATGTATCGCCTATAGATATAATACTTACACTCTCATTTGTCACACATAATCAATTGGCCGTTCGAAAAATGGCCATGATTTACTACGTAATCGCTATTCGTTAGCGAGTTTAATAAGCCACTCAATCCTTTCTCTTCGATAACAATTAAAATCCTTTAAATACACTCCATTGATTCTCATTTCATTTATAGCCAGTTGAACAACCGGATTAATATGGTGTAGATCCGACGTTAACGGTATGTAATAATCCCTAAAAAAGAGAGAAAGAAATAGATTGAATTAAAAAAGAGAGCGAACGAAAAAACGGGCGAATTTATTTATTTTCTCCCGAATGAAAATAATTTCGAGGTAATTTTTCCTTTTTAATCTGTAAACGACATTTTGAACGACGCGAAGTGAATTTTATCATTAGTTTTGCAAAATGACAAGCGTGATTCATCGACTGCGATATATTTTATAGAATGATTGGCTTTGCGCGGTTAATGTAGCTCCACTGAAACGTCATCGCTTTATGGTAATAAAACTGTATGTCATTTCGAGTATGTATCGGCAAATCCGAATTCGTTTTCGACGCATAATTCACTCGACGGTTAAACGTATCGTTCAAAAAATGCACATTTTAACCAACTTTAAACGACGCCCGATGCAATCGAATACCAGAATCATATTTTTAATGGATACCGCGTGTTTTACGAGATACATACATAACGGTTTTAATTTCAATGGTTTATGTGCGAAATAGGCTTTTTCAGTAATAACAGTGGCAAGTGGATGTGCGAGAGCACGCGTTCTTCGAGAGCGGTGAAATCCGCGCGTGAAACGTGCTACTGCATAAGTTGCCCCAACTATACCATACGAATGTAAATCCTTATGTATTTTACGCGTACCTATGTGTGCCGGGGCAGCTATAAATTTTCGGTACGCGAACGGCCTTTCGTTAGAATGGCCCGGAGAGTCGTCATTAAAAAAAATTAATATGAAAATTCGCATCCATCGATCGATTCCGTACTTTTCGTTTTGACCCAATTTCTTTATTCCTCGCAGTCGCGCGTATCGCATGGCGAGGCCGAGAATTTATCGCGAATCTTAGTTAAAGGGGAGCCCTAATTTTCCGACAGTGATTTAATCTTCGACTATGGGGGTGTCGTGTACGCGCCCGTACCTCTTACCGGCTTAATATATTATAAAGCAATGCGTATAGTATACATATAGCGACTGGGAGTGGTCATCGGAGAACTTAATACCCTCGTAAATATCGGTAAGTAACTCATACCGCCATAGGGAATCGTTACCTTCGAACGGTGACGAAAAATTGAAAATTTTTCAGCTTACAAATGAAATATCGAGTCGAGTATCGTCATTTTTGTATTCGACGTGCGCCGAGGTGAGATAGCTTAGGATACGTGTACGGTTTTCGAGGGTGGCTCTGTAAAATCTGTGGAATTCGTGGCACGAGAATTGGAGAAGGGGGAACGGTCCGTGATGAGACTCGATTTTTGACTGGGGATGCTGTACGCTGCCGGTGCAAATATATAGCCAGTAAGGGGAGGCACGCTTGCGCCGGAGATAGCTCGTCTTATACTCTGCCGTTGACTTTGCTCGAGGGGTCGAGGCAGCCTCGTACTCGTCCTCTCCATCGCCCCAGACTCTCCATCTACACAGTTGAAAATTTTTCAACACACGCGAATGTTAAAATAACACAACTTGCCTGTGTTAATTACAGTTTTTGAGTAAATTTCAAATGTAACATTGTGTGTTCAATTTAAAAAAAAAAAAAAAACAAAAAAAATAACACAGTAATTTTGTAGTTTCAAATTGATAAAAAATAAATGCCGATTTAGTATGAAAAAGTATTTAAACTGGACTTGAGCTTTTTCATCAAAAATTTGTCAATGCTTAATGAATGGAGCATATTCATATCCGAATGTATTTATAGGGGTTGCGATATAACATTCAAGAAATATTTTCTTTGGTTTTTCTTTTTAATTTAAAAATGTAACAACTTTAGCACGTTGTTTATTTGAAAAACTGAACAACGTAATGATGTTAAATTCTAACATGAACAATTCATATTAAATCTTGAAAATGATAGTATGTGGACCTGTACAGACAACTGATTTAAATTGAATTTATCAAATCTTTTTTCACCGTCTACGAAAAAAAAATTACTCAATATTTCGTAACATACACTCAACTACACATCAAGTACATTCAGTCGAATAGTAGTTTGCACTGAAGATACTAATTCCGAACAATATTTTGTAAACAATGATTCATTTCATCGAACAAATATTACCATGTCGAGTAGCTTTGATAAATTTTCATCTGCGCTGTATTAATCGAAGTAAGGAGAGATTTTTCAACTGGGCGAAATGCGTAGAGGGTTAGCGAAACGATCGTCCGGGGCGTGAGTACTCGTGTGTACGGGGGTGAGGTGCGCGATGGGGTTGGAAGGGAGTCGCTCCCGGCAGCGCGACGTCCTCTGCGTGTGTGCACCTACACCGCACGCGCTCGCGCTGCCGTTCGCGCCGCCACCGCCAGTTTCGTTCGAGCTTCCATATAACGAACCCGCGCGACACCGAGGGCCGCTCTCGTTCTCGCCGATAACGCGCACCGCCCAAAGGCGCTGCCTTTGTTCGCGCGCGCTCCATCGCTCGGGCTGGGCGTAGTTGGTACCCGGGACGTCATGAGATCCCTCAGGACGACGTCCTTCCCCAGGACGCGCTCCCGACCGTAGCGAACGACTCCCGTCGAGTTCGATCGAGTTTTGAGATAGGACAAAAAAAAAACGCTCGCGGGTCACGCCTTGAAACTCTGCACGTCCGTCGCCGGAGGACGAAATATGTTCTCGGTCCTTTGTCCAGGATCGCACTAACCTCGACTATGAACGAGACAGCGAGATCATGAAGGGTTTACTGTTGACCCTGGGTTTGCTGTTCGCCGGTAAGTTGGATTAAATATTGGCCCAGTTGACACCCCCGAGTCTCTGTGATTCCTTGGGCAAAGTTGCGCGAGGGGACGTAAAT
>NCVS01000553.1:242289-267377 GCA_003055095.1 Goniozus legneri | reverse complement strand
GAGCGCGTTATCTAGGGCTATCCCGCGCGAGAACACATACACACACGCGCGCGCGCGCGCAGCCACGAGACGGCTCGCACGCGATATCCAATAAGGGTAAACTAGTCGAGTCGAAATTGTCGACGGGTAACCGAACCACCGCGAGATTTATCGAATAATCGAGCGAATCTGTTTGAAAAAGAGACTACACTTCACCGAGGAGATCAATCTTGAATTTTTAGTACAGTAATATAGTTTACACCTCTATAATATGATGATAAGCTTAGCGATATCGACTACTCAAACAATTGATTAATTAAGTTTAATTTTTTTGACGAGTGTATAAATTACCTATATTATATGTATTTTCCTCTAATGGCCTCGTCGTTGATGCGACATTAAATAAATAAAAAAAATAAAAAAAAAACAAAAGACGAGGTAACGACGATCGATTCTAACGAGTGTTTTGGTACGGGGGCGACTCGAGAGTCGATGATCCACGACGACCCGCACTCAAACAGTCAAACCTTTCCGTGTCCGCTCTCAAAGTGTAACTTCTCCTATTTAAAACGCTGAGCTGTTTCCCAACCAAAGAACAGCAAAAAGATTTGTTCCGCATTCTAAGTGCCCGTTCCAGATTGTTCGTTTATACAAATATGTTAAAAATTGTTTAATCATTTTTGAACCAGTAAAACGAACTGCAAGAATAAATTAAATTTTATCGTATATTAATAATGATTAAAAACGAGTATTTGTACTTTTATTTATTTGTTTGTCCCAAGCGATAAAGAGCAAACAACGGATTATTTATGCACCTAAAATATACGCTCAAGTAAATTCAACGAGAAATTAAAAATTAAAAAAATATACACGAATGAATGAATTACTATACACCAAACATCAATTCATCAACCAGTCAAATTCAGGACACTCGGAGAGTACAGTTAAAGTTCGCGACTCTTATGAGGTATAATGGTGGGGGAATTTCGATACCCGGCAGCGAGTTGTGCATACTGACGAGAGAAGTTGTTGGGGGTTGGCAGGTGTCCTGGGTGAGGCACCGCGACATCCACCTGCTGACGATCGGCGTCGAGACGTACACCTCGGATCAGCGCTTCAGCGCCTCGCATTCGCCGCGCACCGAGGACTGGACTCTACAGGTCAAGTACCCGCAACGCCGGGACAGCGGCATATACGAGTGTCAAGTGTCGACGACGCCTCCGATCGGTCACTCGATGCACCTCTCCGTCGTTGGTGAGTCTCAGCGACGCTCAATTTCATCCCCCATATAATATGCATAGTTTAAAACCACCGATTCCCCTACTCCGGTTATACACCGCGCTCCCCCTAACTACCGCGGTGTAATTAAGGCGAGCACCGTACGGCTAACTTTAAGATAATTATCATCAATTAATTACACCGTGCACTTGGGGCTTTTAATAGGTATACAATATCGCCAGAACGATCCGCCATATGCGCTCCCGCAGTCTTTGTCCCGTTACCGATAACACGTCCTACACTCGGAGATATTCTTCCTGGAGTTTACTATTTTGTTAGTAAGAAGTGATAAATAGCAAAATTCGACTGTAAAGTATCGGATAATAAGATGTGTTTAATGTTAGTTCCTAATTTGAAAAATGGTATTGTTGTACAACACATGAAAAAAGAATAATAAAATTGGGGAAAAAAATGAAAAGAAATATATATTTATATTCAAATCCCCTGGCATGTGGCTTCTGGATTTCTCTCGCTGCGTAGAGCTCAATAAAATGCTACTAATTGAAGGATATAAAATTCCGAAAAATTCTCTCCCAAGTCCCTGCGGGACCGGGGTACTATATGTATAACCCCGCTGCTTTTAACCCTTTTGCTTTTTCCTCCTGGTGAGGATTTGGAAAAAGGTTCGATAACGGCGCCAGGGTTTATACATATAGCGCCCCAATCCCGCGAGGACTTGTGAGAAAATTCTTTGAAATTTTATATCCTCCAATTAGTAGCATTTTATTGAACTCTAGGCAATGAGAGCAAACCAGAAATAGCAGATCGGATAATTTAAATATGAATATATATTTTTTCATTTTTTTTTTTTTGGTGTAGTATAATACAGTATAATTTTCAAAAGTTCCAGTTTTCCAAAATGGGTGGTTAACATTATACACACGACAATAAGACTAAATCGATGAGATTCGGGCAAAAAGCCGATTATTACTAATGCGTATTATGCGTCGTCAATCGACACGTCTCGATGAATTGTCGTATTTTTGATTTTTTTCTCTCGTTCTATGATTCAGAACCGGTGACGAGCATCCTCGGCGAGCCGGAAATGTACATAAACAGGGGCAGCACGATGAACCTGACGTGCGTGGTGAGGCACAGCCCGGAACCGCCACCAGCGATAATTTGGACTCACAATGATCGGGTAATTCCAAACAGCGCTCTATATTCGGTTACCCTAATTGATTTTCTAATCGGAATGACATTTTCCTATTTACCCTCGCGTAAATTAGCCACTCGCGATACACCTCTATCGGAAAATTGACATTGTCCATCGTAATGTTTTTATCTCCGATTAAATTTGAGATTGGCGCGCAGTGGAATTCGGAATTCACTCGCGAACTTCCCCGACACGGGTTATTAACGACGCCAGTGGGGCGAAATAATCGCAGTTGAACTTGACGAAGGGAGATTCCGATCGAAAATAGGCATTGGGCCGTGACGAGCGGGCTCAAACGAACGGAATAATATCCGATTTTAATTTCGATAGGAGTGAGAGGGAGAGCGTGACGCGATAAATTGACGTCGAATGAGTTTTGGCTACTTTTTTGTCCCACGCGATGCAGGAGATCAATTACGACAGTCCGAGGGGTGGCGTCTCTGTGATCACGGAAAAGGGAGAAATAACGACGTCGTATCTTTTGGTGCAACGTGCGCAGCCTGCGGACAGCGGCCAATACACCTGTCAGCCGAGTAATGCCAATACGAAAACGGTTTCGGTACACGTACTGAACGGTACGTATATACAGATATATATATAAACGCGCCGCCGAGATCAAACCCCTATAAAACTAAGCGATTCCCATCCTTCTTCGTTGCCACGAGCAGTCGAAGCGATCCTGCACGTAGAGAGAGAGAGAGAGAGAGAGAGGAAGAGAGAGAGGGAGAGAGGAGGAGAGGGAGAAAGAGGACTCGATACGCGTTTGCGTATCGTGTTTTCTTAATGGCACCTAACCGGGACGTTGACCACGCCGATAACGCTCGATAGCCCGGAATTCGCAGGTTATACGAGTAAAATTTCAAGCGGGTTTTATACGACGACGGAAAAACCGTCCCGTTTAAAATGGTTAGCAAGTTTATACTCGCCGAGCGGATTATTGGCCGGTTGGCCAAAATTGTGTTTACTCGAACATCGCGATTCCGAAACGTTACTACGTATCTAGTGACCTACATTCGATTATTGTTCGTCCTTAATAGTAGATCTAGCTCGAATAGAATACATCCGTTCGCGAGCCGCACACTGCGGATGGAATATTGAAGTCGCGGGATCCCGGGGATTACAAGGAGAACGATTCGATGAAACGAGAGACTTATTTGGAATCTTCGGGGGCGATATCGGCACCACCCCCTCCCCGTTGCTCTTTACGCGCTATTTCGGAGTCGTTACTCGAAATTTTATAGACCGCTCGTGAAATATTTGCAGTCCCAACACAGTCGCGTAATCCGTCGAAAAGGGTCCTCGCGGGAGGCCGACGGGATCTCATAAATATTTCATTCCTTCTAACCACCATTTTTACCGACATCCGCTGTCCCTTCGACGGCGTACTCGACTCGAACGTAGCAACAAGTAAAACGAAACTCGGTATCTCGGACCGATTTCCAGCTCCGCACTGTTTACTAATCGATGTAGTAAAATTCACTTGCCGTATTTCTCTCGCAACAGTGAATTTCATTACATTGAAAAAAAAAAAAAAACTGAGAGGTTCAGTTTGGCTAGATAATTAGTAAATTTGACAAATTCGTTGTTTACTAATGAGTAAAACTGAACAAGCGGGTTTCTCTCATTGCCAGTACGTGAATTCATTTCGCCGTATTAGCATCGTCAATACAGTAGATTGCGCGTCATACCTGATCGGAGAAGCAATCGATAACACGCGGACCTCTCGCTGAATCTCTCGTTTCTGATGAGATTCGGTCAAAGATGATGTTGGCGCCAGCATGGCGAATAATGCGTTACTAATCTGTCCAATAGGCGAGCATCCAGCGGCGATGCAACACGGTGGACAGTTGAGACTGGCGAATCCACCATTCGTCATGTTGCTACCGACGCTCTTGGCTTTTCTCAATCATCGGCACTGATTCGACACGGCGAAGGTGAACACCGACCGACCCTCCCATTGAAAATATTCAATTTAGACTGGAACATAATCGATGAGAACAATCGGTTATTTAGATTATACACTTTGTACATATAAACACTGATATACGTACTAATGCAGACGTTCCGAACGTACATAACGTGTTCGTCCATATATTTATAGTCGACATTTGACGCAATGGACGGCGGAAGAGGCGCATGAGGGGGAGAGCGAGAGAGAGGTACGATTTCGCGATTTTTTTCTAGCCTTCGCAGAGGAAGTATACGCTAAGAGAAAAATTTTGTCGAGCGTAAGTGCATTCCTCGCTGAAAATAAAAATTTGTTGAAGCTACTCGATATTTATTATAGAATTTTATAAATGAATATCTATTTGAACACAGAAATAAATATTTTGTTCAATGAAGTGTATTACTTAGAATGAAATATTATTCAGAATATAGCATCTGTAACTCAAATGAATATTTATTCGATGATTTTAATGCTTCGAACGTATGCAAATATGCAAGCGCATTCAACAAATTCTTATTTTCAGTGTATATTGCCAAAATGATATAAGTTGAATAGGATATCTCGGGTGAAAAATTTATCGAATTAAATACTTTGTTAGACTGGATAATATTATTATTAATTGTTTGTTGTAAAGCAATTTAGTCGGTTCAACAAAATTTTTTTCTCAGTGCACGGATGAGCCGTGTCCGTACGCGCCACTTATCGTAGGTAGGTAGACCATTAAAGAGTCTTGGTGCCTATAAGCCGCGATCAAGAAAAGGGACACAATATGTATTTGTAATAATCGTACTCGATAACCCGCGTGCGCGAATGGGAACGAATCCCAATCGTAGATATTACGGCCGAATAAGCCACAAACAAGCATTCGAAAATCGAGTTAGTCAATCGTCATCGATCATTTCCGTAGTGAATAATCTCGAATGGTCCGTTGTCGTTAAACATTGCTATCCAATTATTAAAGCGCGTACATTGGGAACACGTACAAATCAGTTTCAACGTCTACTTATTTGATAATCGCGACAACACACTGAATTTAAAAATTTGAAGCTACTTAATATTCATTTGAAAATAGGTATTTTGTTCAAAGTAAATTTTACTTGGAATAAAGAAATATCATTCAGAATGAAATTAACATTTTTTACTCAAACAAACTTTTCTTTAAAAATTTCAATATTTTGAATGTATTCAAATAATTGAATGCATTCGACAAATTTTCATTTTCATTTCACGAATGCGCGATTCCATCGTCGTGACAATTTTTCCATCGCAATCGAGTATGCTTATTTTTTACTAGCGCGTATATCCCAACCGGCACTCTCCTCGAGCGAAACGGGCGAAAAATCGACGTCGAAAATAATTCACTCTATTTACATTTATAGACCGGTCGTAAATATACCAATTTCGAAGTTATTTTATTCGCGACTGTTGACCAACTCGATAACATAATATAGAGCTCAAGAAATATACATACATTGTAAACGTATCGGTACGGCTTTTCTTTTGACGTAAATAAAGGAGGACGGAGGGAAGAGAGAAGGTGAAAAGTTGGATTGGGAGCAGAGGTAGGACCATTCCCTCTGCGCGTTATCCCATGCTTTCGATGAAATCCAATGTACCGTACCGTAAATTTGGATTTAAATGCAGTTTCTGTCTACGCGAACAAAGAAAAGAAGGAAACGAGTCGGAGACCCGTTCTCGTATCTTCCTTTGACATTACGTAATGGAAATTTGCGTCCCAAGCTCGATACTCGTCTTTTTTTTCCAACTGGGCAATAACATTGTGTAAATTATACAAAAAGGGGAAAACCAAAATAAAATAATGCTATTCGAAAAAATTAAGGAAACACTCGTTTTAAACGTCTGTATCTCGGTTAAAAAAAATTTTTTGAAATCGAATTAAATAGAGCAGGTGATTATTTTTAAAACGAAAATTCAAGCTTCAAAATGGATCACTCCGATTAAATTTGATAATTCTTAGCTGAGACACAGCTGTTTAAAATCGATAATTATCCCCAATTTTTTTGAGATGTGGTATTGAAATACGTAAAATCGTACGGACGGTAACATTTGCAAAGCTGTTCATCGGCGACAATAATCGGCCAAATGTAATTTGCGTTGTAAAGTTACTTTTATTGTCCCACAAAATACATTTTAAACTGAAACTGCGAAAAATATAAAAACTCGTCGTCGATGACGTGATTAGTCCATTAACAGTATACGTCCATATAAAACAAAATATCTCTAGAATACTGAAATCTAATTGTGAAAAAAATTGGCAAAAAATGTATTTTTTTCTATGGGTTGAAAACATTCGAATAATCTAATATTACGAAATTTACATAGGACGGAAACGAAACGTATGAATTACTTTGTTGAAAAATTATTCCGACTTTCTAAAATAACATGCGAGAAGAATTGAAAAAGTGGTATTCTAGGAAAAAAATTATAAAAGCGTGTATACATCTCCGCAGGACGGATGTCGGGGAATATAAGTATCTAGATATATATATATAGCTCATATGTATGTATTATATACGTACGTTATTATAATATTATGAAAGGTTTCATAGATAAATTGTAAAATATAGTATGCGGTAAAGTGTTCAAACGTAATGACCAAGTATTTAAGATATACATATTATTATATGTATACTGGAGATAATTTTGTTTTGTATGTGCCCCTTTCCAACGTTAAAATTTCCCTCTAAATTTCAACGAAACCACGAGAAAGTGTTTAGTTTTTGCAGAGAAGACTTATACGGCGAAACAGCGTTAAAAAGCTGCATTTGTGTGTGTGTGCCAATAAAAAGATGAGAATTAATAACATTTACTGATTTCATCTTCCCCTAACTCTATATATTAGTTTGTAGATAACTAGCCGAACCTTATATGGAAGCACAAGTTTAATATTGTGATTTTGAAAGTTAAATAAGGAAGCAAAATTCTCGTTTTCTAATATTTCCTTTATAAGCGCTGTTATATTAGTAGTTTAATATGAACCTAGCTTATACGCTGAAAAACTAATTTTTATCAGGGGATCGTACAGATTAAATTTGATTGAAAAAGATTTGATTTGTCTAAAATTCTTGGTATGAATTCGTACGTATTACAGTTTACAATAATTGATAAGGCAATACATATACTAATTGTAAGAGTCGGTACGCCAAATATGTATAATTGGGCAAAGTCAGCAGTAGATAATGATTATATCTGTAAATTTCGGTTGCTTCTGTACCGACGATTTTTGTCGGTACAGTCAGTTGGTACAGTCAGTCGATACAGTACGTCGATGCAGTCAGTCGGTAATTTCGAAGCGCGAATAGAAAAACAAATTATTTTCAAAGCACGAAAAATACACGTTGTTAATTTAGTTTCACATTTTAAATTAAACGTTATATATATATATATACTCTTATTAATGAACTAATAGCCACGTGAAACTACGATTTTTCATTATGTAGTATAACGAATCTCATAAAATTCTTGTATGTTTTTAAACGTGTAAAGAGTTAGGTTATTTTATACAGTGTTGACATTAAGTGAATAAGTTAATAATCAAACATGGACGATCAAGCGTGTCCAAGATGCAAAACTACCAAATATCGAAATCCATCACTGAAAATGATGGTCAATGTATGCGGGCATACATTGTGCGAAAGTTGCGTCGATTTACTTTTCCTGAAAGGTATAATTTATTGTCTGTTAAGTCGATAAATCCTCAATCAAAATCGGGATAATTTAATACATATTTTTAATTTGCAGGTTCCGGAGCTTGTCCAGAATGTCAAATCCCATTACGCAGAACCAATTTTCGAGTTCAAATGTTCGAAGATTCAATGGTCGAAAAAGAAGTTGACATAAGGAAAAGAATTCTGCGAGATTTCAATAAGAAAGAAGAAGATTTTGCTACACTAAATGATTACAATAATTATTTAGAAGAAATAGAAACTATAATTTACAATTTGGCTAATAACATAGATGTCGTAGAAACCAATAAAAAAATTGATCAATACAAGAGAGATAACAAAGAACAGATAACTAAAAATAAATCAAAATTAGGTAGGAGGGAATGCGAGTTGGAGGAAATGTTAGAATTGGAAAAACAAAGAGAAGAAGAACGAAGATTAGAATTGGCAAAAGAAGAATTAGAAGCCAAACGTAGAAAAATAAGAGAAAAAGAAGCATTGATAGACGAACTCATGTTCACAGATGGCAATGCCAAGTGCATAGTAGAAACATTTGCAACAGCACGACAAATGGTTAGGGAAGAGGCAAAACTTTCGGCTCCAAAAGTTACTCAGTTTAGCACAGGAATTAAATTTGGCAATCAAGGAAGTCAAGGCTTCATGCCAATACCAAAGGTAGAAGAGGGACCTCTATACTCTTACGCACCTATACATCAAGAGAACGAGGGACCTGAACCACCAAATTGGCAACAACTGCAAACATATGGATACATTGCTCATGTACGAAGCGAATCTCAGGCGGATAGAGCTGGAGGTTTCCAAGTAAATATAGCTTGTTTGAGAGCTTTACAAGAGGCTATGGCTGGATTATATCACGATCCTTTACAAAGAAATTCAGAATTTTCTGCTATATGATGAAATAGTTAACATTAAAATTTCGACCGGTTACAAAATTTTTATATATGTTTAATGAGAGAAACATGTAATATTTATTAATTCATACTTTTATATTAAATTACAACTATAGATACTGTTAACAACTCTAAAATACTGTTTATACTTTTAGCGAACAATGTCAGATGTACATTTTTTAAGCTAAGATGTATGAAATATAGAGTGACTGTAATTTGAAAGTGTAGTAATTTATGACAACATCAGTGGTTGATTATTGAAAGTGTGTTAAATAAACGGTAAACCTTTGATAAAAAAATAAAATTCGATAGTCAATATTGAAAACCCTATCATACAAAAGTATGTTACTACTGTTAGAAACATTTATTGCATTTCAACAATATGTAAAAGCATAAATTCAATTAGAACTTTTTGGATTTCTCAACTGTTCAAACGAACAAAAAGTAGTAACGGAATAACAAACCAACCGACGTTGAAGCCAATTTTGCGAATACCGGAACGAAAGTTTAACTCCTAGCCCACGCTCTGCTTCTATGCGTAAATGAAAGATGGACCGATACATTCCGTTACGGTATAGCGATTTCTCGGACTGGTAGATTTTTCAAAGAATAGAAAGAAGAAGCAGCCGGTCGCTACTCGTTACAGATATTGAGAAGGAAAGATTACCAATTCGACAGGGACGAAATCTTTTTCCATCAAACCGAATGCACAATACAAGCTTTTCGACAACACTCGCTTTTCGGCTTTAAAATTTCAAACTCTTTCTTTTATTTCATTTCGCTGTAGTAGCCGATAGTTTTTGCTTCGATAGTTGCCCCGCGAAACGAAGATAATTTTGCTGAAACGTTACCGGTTTCGACATTTGATCTCTACTCGTGCGAACTACACGTGTAAGCGTAATCGATCCGTTGGTAATCAATACAGTACAAAATTTTTATAACAAAAATATCCCAATAAAACGCTCGTGTAATAAAAACATTTTTCCATTACAACACTTTACTTTTGTAACTCGTTGAATGATATGTAAATTCTCGTATCGACCGTCAACGATAATCTCGAAAGAAGGTTAGCGGTACGATTAATTTTTAGACAGATTTTAGCGTTGCAATTTTTCAGCTGTCAGACTAACAGTATAGATTTCGAATCGATGTTCCCAAGTATTTAAGTAGTTAATTTGAATGCGTAAATATGCACTATATTACTTATTTATACCTAACTGTCGCCGGCTAACCGCATAATCTCTGCTATACGATATGGAGAAGGGGCCGGTATAGTGGTGAGCCGTGTCCGTGTTCGGTGTTCGGTGTTGGCGAGCGACGTACAAGGGAGGGCCAACATGCCTGATTAGCCACGCAGAATGAGCCAAGGTACCACAGGATCACAGCGACTATGCCGATACCCGGTTCTCACAAAGTGTAGAAATGATACTACGTCGAATAAAATTTTACCAATATTAACCCTTTCACAGCATAGCGTGCATATATGCGTGCCAGAAAATTGACAAATATAACTTTATAACGACTTACCTACTCACTTTTTTGCTCGCACTGCTAAAACGTTGAACAATTGACCAATTTTTCGATATTTTTATAGATTCGTTGGCCATATCCTCTCTACCAGTCTTAACGCGTTTATTAAGCAAATTGAGACCGTCCACTAATCGATAAGTGTGTTTGCATGTCATATGGATTCATAACGACATTGGAAACTTCGTTACGAGACAAAGAGTAGAAATATTGGTTATTTTCGTTCAAGCCAGTAACACGACGTTATTTTTGTTTACAGCGGTGCCATTCGCACGAAGGAGAATTGTTTTTCACGATATTTATTTGGAGTAATGAGATTTTACAATCAATGAATTTTAGGGCAGCAAAGCACCATTTTTACGACTACGTGATACTATTTAATGAATGTGGCATTCAATTCTCTTATACTCAATATAACAATTTTTTGGAGCTAATTATTAGTTATTTTGAAAATCGAAATAAAAATTTTGTTTAAAATTAGCATCTTCAACTCACGCTAATATTTTGTATAATAATTTTAATATTTATTCGAACGCATGCCAGAAATGACGAATGTCAATATTCTGAATTTCAATAACTTATTTTTCTATGATCCTTCTTAACGCCGAACCGGAAGTAAGTCATAGACTTGCATCATGCAAAAAGGGAAATAGATATCATTTGTAGGCGCGAATCGGTATTTATTTTTCACAAGATAGCATAGGAATATGGAAATTTAAATTAATATGAATTAGGTTTGTCCTAAAACGAACATAATCTCTTGTCCGTATTTCTCATAATCGGAATATTCAGTATTATTCATAGGGGCATGTAGTGGAATATAGATATGGAGTATACACTATAGTGGCGATCTAAGGGTTAAAATTCTGTCCGGAAAAGGTATCGAGTGTTCGTTTGTCGTATTCGATCAATCGGAAAGATGAGAGGCGGAGAAGGTACTGGTCGTGTGTGCCGGTACTGCCGGTAAAGACCGCACGACAAGAAGACCGGACGGGGTGCCGAAATGCCTAATTAACTCGAGATGCGTTGCGTACCCCGGAGGCTCTTCCGCTATTCGACCAATCGCGTGGGGACTCGCGATTCCCGGGCTCCGCCTATCGGGTGAAGCACACCGTTGCCCTTTTCCTCGTGGCTGTCGGACTACAGTCCGTACGCGAACGTTCACCGTGCGTGATCTCTCGCTCTCCCTACGCGCGAAAAACACACTAGAAGAACAAAACCCCTCGACTTTTTAACCTCCATTAGAAAACAATCGATTGTCCCTCTCGATCGATCGTTCGATTACTCGATCACGAGTTGTCAACGGAGTTACCGCTCTAATTTCGCGATCTTCTGTGTGAAACATGCAAAGGACGGAATAATCAAAAAACACATGTGGTTTCGTATCTGGTAACTCGATAAAGGTAAAAAAAAAGGAGAATTCAGATTGGATCGATCGAAATCGGAAAGTTCGGGAATCTCGCGATGTTGATTTCGCGAGGTTAGTGCGATCCTGCAAAGTTTCTCGATTCGTTAACGATTTGAACGATTACTGCACTCGAAGAAGAGGCTAGATCGACGTGTCTAGATCGAATTTTTCGAGCACGACGATGGCGCGAATCTTTCTCTGCGCGCTCGTTCTCATCGCAAACCAGGACTTTGCGCGAGCCAACTGGTGGTAAGTCACGCTCATTGCCGTTTCTTCCCTCCGTCTCTTTCGCATTCTCGAAAATCTCGTGCCAAGCGAGCGAAAGTCAAGCGAACGGCTTTATCGTTCTCGCTCCCGGCGCGTCATTCTATTCCGTGAATTGCCGTACTTGTTATGATTTTTTCCCCGAGAATGGAGTACGAAGAATTTTAGGATAGCGTGCTGCTTTTTCTTGGGTTTTAAACTTTGGAGCGCGATGCAAAATTCATGTGGATCGAGTGTCGCGCTAAAATATAAAAGGTCGCTCAGAGATCATCACATAACCATACCGTTAGATATACTCCGCCGATTGTTAGCTATTTTTTAACCTCTTTTCATTTTCTTTCCGCATACGCCATCGAAATAATCAATCCGTTGTAAGATTGATTCGCTCGATACAGAGCGGATTTTATTTATCGACACTTCTATCGGTTATCACGTAATCGAATAAAATCTGAGTAAAATGAACGAGCTGAGTCAACAGATTTGTTCGGCTTTTTATACTCATTCGAGTAGTCGGGTGGTTTTCATATTCTTTCATTGTTGAATTTGTTTGGGTTTTATCGCGATTTTCAAAATTCGATCACAATGAAATTTTTTGACCCGAGAATTACATTTTTCCAAAAATTTCCATCGTAACAGGAATACGTGTACACGTACGCGCACGCTTGGAAATTTTTTTTCTCTCGATTGGTGAAAATTGTTCGTCGTTAAAGCGTCGTCTGTATCGTTGAAAACATTATGAATAGATATTGTGGTAGGTATTGTCGTCTCCGTGCCGGAGAAAGGCAATTCGCCTCGAGTAGGTACGATGACAACGCGGTGGTCGGATCGCCAGAGTGGGTTTACGGTCCTAGTATGGATTCGCGGTAATTTCTGCGTACGCGATGCAGTTTTGACGTGTTATCGTCGAGCTGTTAGAACTCCATCGAATTAAATGATATCAGGTGGAACGAACGAACTCGCTGAACGTTATAACTATTCCTATACTCACAATCAGAGAAATTTTCAGTACAGTTTACTATTTTTATGAGAAAAAAATAGCTCTACTATTAAAATAGTAAATATACATTTTTATAAATACTTTGTTTTCAACTATTGTTCATAATGAAATAAGTCACTATATTTTACAGTAAGATCGATCCATGTGACTAATTTGCTGCTCACAGTGAATTCCATTACATTTAAATTCATGTCGTTATTTGAAAATAGTAAAAATTCTCTTCTTAAGAGGTTTCAATTCAAATTCTCTCAACAATTACTTTAACTAATTCGCTGCTCAATAGTCGACATACTGAAACCAAACTAGCAGATTTCTCTCGTGTACCCTCTTTATTCCCGGCGTATTCTGTTTTGGCAAAATAGGCACGAGCGCGAGGTCTCCGTTAGCGCGCGAGCGGCTTCTCAATGCGGATAAACGGGATTAAATTTTCGTTTCGTTTCTTCTCGTGCGTATATAGTTATGCATCGCGTGCCGGCGCGCCGAGTCGGCGAATCTCGAAATCCGAGTACGACTGTGCGTTCGATAGGAAATGTATACACAAGGGGCGATAGGAGGGGGAAGGAAAGGAAGGAGCCGACGCGAGGCGCGTTTTCGCCTTGTCTACTTTCCGAAATGAAATTGAGTCGAGACTACGGGCGGGAGGGGAATTCGGGCGATTCATAAATCGCCGTTCAATATGCATATAAACGATCGGTGAAATGATAGCTCGCGGAAATGGCACTTTTATTCACGGCACGGCCGAGTAATTCCTTGAACGAAAGATCGTCGTGATTAAGGTAAAAGCGACAGGCGAGCGCGCGCCCGCGTTACACTCGAGAGCTGGACTTGCGCCAATATGAGAATTTCTATCGCGATAAGATACGCTCCAGCTCTCGAGAGCCAATACAAATTCGAAGGTGGGTCAAGGAACCCATGGAGAAAAATGGAGTTTCGACAGGTGGATCGTTGTCGACGATGCCGTGTACGCCGTACCGTTCCTACGTTAGAACCCTGACCCGTGCCCGCTCGTGAGAAATACCAGACTCGAAGGCCGGATCCTATTAGCGTTATTACCGACTATCTTCCTTCGTTTAGTTTCGTCTCGTCTCGTTTCGCGAGCAAGCCGGAGAAAGATAGCTAGATAATATATTTATTTGGTTTTCTCGGTTAATAATCATACGATTACAATTAAATCGCAATTTTGTCATTTTTACATTTCCAGTTTTAAAACGTCGCTCTTTCATCTCCTCCCATTACATCGATGTTTTGTTTAAACGAGCTCGGCCCCCTTTTATCGTTTTAAAATAAATATACAAACGCTGTAGTTTATCCTCTGCTTAATCTACATTGAAGAATAACTCTGAGAGAGGGAGAGAGAGAGAGAGAGAGAGAGAGAGAGAGAGAGAGAGAGTCGAAATAAAAATCGATCGTTGATCGGCGTCGGCTCGTTTCTCGAAGCGTCAAAAAAAATGAAGCAAAAGATAGGGAAAAAGGATCGAGGCTCTCGGCTGGCTAGAGAGGAGAGTTTACGTAAGAGGAAAGGAGAGGAAAGGAGAGATTTTATTTCCGACAAACTGGTTCCCCGGGCGATTAATCGCCCCCACTATTTTACTCCCTACCCTGTAGCGAGCGCGAGCCTACTACCTACTTTGCTTCTCGTTTTATTTTTACCCCTCGGGGAAAACACGCGGCGAGCTAATTGCTAACGAATGCCTCGGACTTAACGGCTGTCCCTCTATTCAAGGGGATCTGCTTTTTGTTTTCCGCGCCTTCTCCTGGCTATTTACTGAAATTTCGTGCGATCTCGGCTCGTGTGCGCGAGTCGAGGCCGTACTCTCGGAGAAGAGAGTGTCGCACCGATCGTAAAATGAGGAGCGCGTTAGAACGAGACTTTAGCACTTCGCCGCTGGAGTGATGTCATTGGGACTTTACGCGGTTTGCTTAGCGACGATTGTCGTCGTCCTGGCTCTCGCTCTCGTCGTAAACGCGATACGTACGTATACGTAGACGCGGCACCCTACGTTAAACCGATAAATTGATTCAACGAGCGCTCGCTTTGAATTCTCTGGGTCATCGGAGTCGGCTCCGATTATTCCAGCTTTACGATCGCGTCGATTAAGAATCGGTATTTATTAACGGAGCCCGCTCCAGACGGGAATAAACTTGGTAACTATCTCGGCATTATACGTATACCGTCTGGACTTCCGGCGCTCTTTGAAAATCCTTTTTTTTTCCTCCGTAGGTCGAGGCAGAAAAGGCTCTTCCGGTTTTAATGGGCGCTCGTAACCCCGCGAAATGCGTGCGCGGCGCGAGGGAATACGCAGGGGGACGGAGAGGGAGGGTGGGGGAGGGGAGGGACGCGTGCTCTCGCACTTTCGATCGAAACGGTCAAAGGCCCGTTTTACGGAGCGAGTGAACGGGCTCGTTATAAGGGGGCCTAGCGGCTCTCTCGCTATTACGCGATACTTACGCGACGGCCAATGGGAATCCCCGGATTCCGGCATTTAACTGCTAAGGAGGATATCAAAACCCCCCTATATCCAGGATTATCCATTGTCGCAGCCGAGCAAGGCCAACATCGCGCCTTCGCGATCGGATTATACGGCCAATCCAGAAGCCGGACGTCGCGCTCGTCTACGGCGAAACACCAGTTGTAAAACATTATACGCGATCTCGTCGTTAAAGCGCATCGGTACCATCGGATCGAAAGTCGGAAGAGCCCGAGAAGGGGAGGCTCCTTTTCTTTTTACCGTTTTAATAACTCGGCTATGTCACCGCGAACAATCGACGAAATTTACGACAAGGCCTAGCCTCGTCGGCGGAATTTAGATGTTCGTTACTGTCGCGCGCGTGATTTTACGAGAGAGGCCTTCCTTTTCGTGGAAATTTGTATGGAAACCTGCGCGCATTCGGCCTACACAATCGCGTACGCGTTTCGGCTCCGATCCGTGTGGGCCGATCCTTGACAGTCAATGAACGCATAAAGTAAACTTGTTGCGAACGCGTGATATAAACCCGGGCCTGACATCTCGAACGGCTGGCTTTCGATAAATCCGAGCCGCTCGAGAGGAGTACCCACCTCTTTTCGGATATCCCTGCCATGTCGAGGGGTTAGACCAGAAATTTTCGAAAAATTCGATTTTTCGGGGTTAGATAAATTGTTCGTACTTTTCGGAATATTTCAAACTTGGAAGCATCGCAAAACGGTGGTCCTAATTTCGGAAAACAAGTCCCGCTCGTGAACGCGATACTCCATTTCGTTCGGTCTGCAACGGCGTTATACCGCGTTACGCGCATTTTGCGTCTGTAAATATTCCAGCGGGCGTATGAAAAAATAAACATCGCCCGCGTCCATTAATGGATCAAACGAGATGAATAAATGAGACGCGGTACGTACGCGCGCTCTCGCTATGAATTCGACATGATCGTCGAGCTCGGAGCGATCGAGCGTCAAGAGTTTTCGAAATTCGCGATTATCGGCGGAGAACGGCGACGAGGTGGCTCGTCCGTGAAAACGGTCGGCGCTATTGCGAGAGCGTTCGCGTCGAGTGAGCGGATACGCAAGGACGATAGGACGAATGACGTCTCCCCTCCTGACTTTTCGCGTAGGCACGAGCTCGCTTTATGGGACCATTGACTTGTCCAATATGGGACAAACTGTACGTACCGGCACCCCTCGTTGTCTCCCCACCCTCCGACGATCCTATTTTTTTTTTAAGACCACCATAACAAGAATCCAAACCCGGCTGGGCGTATCGATTAGCTTAGCGTCTTTTTATACACACGCGGGAGAATATACGTAATTCGCGTTTGGTTTGTTCAACAAAATTATTCCGTGGAAAATAGTATCATAATCGCGATAATGATATCGAGTGGTATATCTCGCTACGAGAATCTCTTTAGCCGTTTATCGCGATCGCGAGCAAACATTCGGAATGGACGATAAAAACGGGTTTTCTTTGACGCGCCGCCGACGCGAGCTCGACGTAGTCAAATGACAATCGAGCCGAGAACTCGCAATTTACGGAAATATACGCGGAGCTAGTCGTAAACCACGCGGAGAGTCGCGCCCGTGCCCGTGCCCGGGCGATTCCGTATCGTAAATTACATCTTTCGCGAGGAGGACGAGGAGAAAAAATGTTCCTAACGTACAGAGTTCAGTTAGAAAACACGCGCGATTCTCCGATTCTCCGATCTCTCCCGAACAGTCGTATAATACTCCCCTCGATGTCGTCAAATTTTTTATACGTCTAATATAAAGCGCGATACGGCTAGACTCGTAAAAATGTCGAAACGTCGAGACGATCAGGGGAATATGCGCTCTCCTATGTGATTTTCTTTGTACGTTGTATATGAAAGTGGGGAGTTTGACGGCTGCTCTAATGCCCACGTGTCCGAATCTATCGTAAATCTCCTTTATTGCATCCTATTCGATCTTTCGATCTCTCGCTACGATTTCTATTTTTCTTTATCGCGGAATTAATTGTTGCGCGGATCACCGTGTGATTTTTCGTACTCTGGTTCGCTCGTTTCTTGATAAAGAGGAATAGAAAGAGAAAGAGAGAGATTGATCGATTTACATTTATTTAGTCTTACCGACTATTTCATATGCATAAAAATATATTTTTCGTCGTATAACAATTGTTAAATATATGATAAAGTAATATTTATATTGTAAAAGTATAAGATGTATTCTATGACAAGAGCACACATATATATAAGCGCGTATAAATGTGTGTGTAAATGAGGAAAGGGCGGAGAAGGATATATCGATTGGAGATATTTGAAAAATTTTAATCTATTCCGAAAAAGAGTTTCACTATTATTTCCATCACCTTGACAATAATAAATAAAAATATGGGAGAGAGAGAGAGAGAGAGAGAAGTAGGTAAGAGATGAAAGAAGCCTCACTCTGGTTCTCTCGCGGTGCTCCGGGTCTGCGGTCGCGCGAGCGACCGGCAAAAACCTAATGGTATCCGTCCGTCTCTGTTTCGTTTAATATACCTCTCGCTTTACGCGCGGGATGGAGCGGGCTCAGCCGAGAGTTGGCCCGGAGCGCGAGGAAGAGAGACAGAAGTAGAGAAGAAGGCTCGCCGAGTTGGCTCATCTCTCGCGTCTTCCTCCTCCTCCCGGCGGGTGCGTTTCTCGCTCGAAAAATCTCCGACAAAGGGAACCGCCGCATCTTAGGGACTCGTCGGCTATCTCCTCTCTCATCCAGCGGCTGGTTGTACGCATCGGTGAAAATTCGCTCCTTCGTTAGTCCACGAGTTTCGATAAAAAAAGTCTACTCGTGTAAGTCTTACGCGAGCGTTGTTTGTTCCTCGCGTGGTGGCACGTACGCGAAAAGCAAGTTGACTATCGTCGGCGCACACTTGTTGAACGCGTGGTTTATCTTTGGCCATAGATCACTCAGGGTATACCGACTCTCTCTCTCGCTCTCTCCCTCCAGCCCTCCCACCAACCCCTTCTACTTATTTTCGTTGGTACATCTCCGTGACTACTCCGGGCACTCGAGGTGGTTTCCGTCATTGAATCTCTTTTACGGAATCGCGGAACCGCGTTGCATCCACCTCCTCCATTGACTTCGACCCTAAAGTTCTTTTTTTTTTGTCGAAGACGTTGCATCCCTCCCCTCCCTCGCCTCCTCCTCCTCCAGGACCCCCTCCCTCGGCTCTTTGTTTGTCGAAGGCAATCGCGCTAATGCCACGCATCGTCCCCCCTTCGAACTTCAATTCATTAAATTGCCGAGTAGGGTAGGTACTACTCGTGACATAATAAACATTAAATCTTACGGTTTTTCACCCCTTCGGTAAACCGAAGCGTCGAAGACGCTCGTAAATTACGAGGCGAATCGGGATGGGAGATCTCCCGTATGCAACAGCGTTTTCGTTGCGTTACCCCAGATGCAATTCACCGGGTCTCGATCCCGCGGGGGTCGGGGGCGCCGGGAGAGCGAATTCGCGCTTCGCGAGAGCCGCGAGAGAGTGACGAGACTCACGTGGGGATCCCGTAATGGCGACTTGAATAATAGAACGGACTTGCCATCCGGAAGGATGGGGACGGGGAAGAAAAGAAGGAGAGAGAGAGAGAGAGAAAGAGGGAGAGGGAGAGAGTAAGGATTAGGGGTTGAATTGGTGGGGGATCCGGGGAAACTGTTCATTTTTCGTTCTGGGGCGCTTTATTGGTCATGCGAGGCCGAGACAACCGAGGCCATTGTCTCGACGCTCTTTTTCTCTATTTACATTTGAATTTCCCTTCCCCCGGCTCCTCCGGCTCGGTTCCTGTCGATTCCTCGAAAACCGTTGAGCGATCCTCGCTGGCTTATCGGCTTCGCTCGTTAATTAACCGTGTTAATAACGGCGCGTGTTATTTCGAGCATCGCGAGAGCGCTCTCTTATATAAACACCGAAACAAGCTGATCGAGACGGGGAAACAGTCGAAATGCTAGAATAAATATATAAACGGTTCTAATTGACTCGAGGGCGTTTTCGCTGATTCCGGGCAAAGATGACGAGGTAGTTTCGGAGTACGAGCGGTATGGGCTTTTTTTCTACAATGGCAGGGTAAATGCATCAATAGATGGACGGTTAAGCAAACTTTCATGTTCCTTCAGCAAAACAATATATTAAAATATGAATAAGTTGTAGTAACACAACTTATATTTACGTGAAAATGTTTAATTAACTAGAAAAAAATAAGTTAAACTTGATAAAATTTCTGAGTAATTAACAAAAAACAAAAATTGGAGAAAAAGACCAAAACCCCAGTAGATGGACAGCTAATACCAATAGATAGACACTCAATTTTCTTATTTTTATTCGATTTTTTTATTTATCAAGTATATTTATAGCTTTTTTAGTGGAATATAATTATAATCAAATATACATACCTTAGTTTTTTAATTATTTTCAACAGTTATAACAATTAATGTACACCGGTTATCTGTCACATGCTTACTAGTGGTGACGTCTCGAAGCAAAAATTCGACGCGTCAAATTTAAAAAATTGTTTTCAACTATTATTTTCAGTAAAAAAATTCAAAAGACTTATTTTTCGCACGCGGAACTATTTGTAGTTATTGAAAAAAATTATGACTTTACATTTTTGTTCTTAAATTTAATGTAATTGCTTATGATAATGAGATTTGTTCATTTATTGGGGGGTGTCCATCTATTGGTGTATTTACCCTACTCGTTGTATACACGAGTCAGAAAATTTTTACGTGCTTTTATACTCTTTGGAGAAGGTTTTCGTACTCGTTCATTGTTGAATTTTATTAGGGATTTTCTTTGTACAAATAGGACAAGAAAACTGATTTTGTTTATTTATTGAAAAACTGATAGTTTAGTAGATCGATTTTCAAAAATAAGATCAAGAAACCGTTGAAATTCGGACAAAAAACCGATCGAATTTTTCGACTCGAGTTTTGTTGTACATCCGGTCTCGCGGAGAAAAGTGGGAGGAAAATTGGAGCGCGCGCGAACTCGTCGACGGGAGAAGGAGAAGGGGGTGGCGTCGGCTGGATGGCGAGGAGAAAATCGTGGAGAGTCGACAACCCCGCGGCCGGACATAAATTAGTCGTGGGTTAAAGCCCGGTCTAATCCATCATAAATAACTCCGTACAGATGCGTGTATATGAGCCTGCGCGGGGATTCCGTCCCCCTAAATTATTTCGAAACGATCGCAATCCGCGCACCGCTGTTGCACGCGTCGAATGCGTTTCTCCGGCCGTACGGTAACATTTTGCCGGTCCATCGGGTAATTCCCGGATATTCCTCGCATCTGAGCGAATTCACTTTTTACTCTTTTTGGCCTCTCTCTCTCTCTCTCTCGCTCGATTTTTATATTTTTTATTTCATATCTCGCAAAAGTGCCTTACGCTTTTTCTGCATTTGCTCCACAGCTTGCTAGGGCGAAATAAATAAAATCAAATAAAATCTCTCTCTCTCTCTCTCTCTCCTATATCCTCGGCAATCTTCCACCCCGCCACCCGCTATCTCTCGTCGTTTCAACTTTCCGCGAGCGCGTTGTGCGGTCAGACTCGGCGAAACGAACGACTCTGGGATTAATGGGGCTCGAAAGTTATCGACTTTCCGTCAGAGCGACCGATGTATCGGGAAGCGCAGCGACGATACGCAGACGAGATCGAAATTCGCTCTGCGAGTGAATCATCCCGCTGAAACAAAAAGGTTCCGTTCTAAAAAAAGACGGGTCGGGGGGGAAAAAAATTGAGAAGGAAAACATTCGAGTTCGGTTATCGTCGAAATAGCCGACCCTCGAAGCTCGATTTGCTTCGGCACCCTCGAATCCCCGCGATCCCCGCGAGGGTGAGACCGCGTTCGCCGTGCCGATTCGCGCAGCTAAATATATAAACAAGAGAGAGAAAAAAACGCGTGCGTACGAAACTCGTCGCGCCGGCTATATATTCGCCTCCCCGCCTCCTCCCGGCCCACTCTCTTCTTTAATATTAATGGACGAGTTAGTAGACGGTGTATACGGAACGCCCCTCTCCTGCGGCTGCGTATATATGCACGTAATGATCGCCACGGACAACTGTCGTGTCGGGTGCGCGCTTCGCAAATGGTACAGGACTACCGGCTAGACATCGGCACTCGTTTATAACGCCGTTAGACGCTCGCGTTCGCGATACGGTGAGTGCATTCACACTCGTGCGTAAATTTTTTTAGTTTTTTTTTTAACTAAACTCGGAAAACGTAAAAACGACTAAACCTAGTGTTCAATTTGACCATTTTTAATCGCAATTTTCACGTCAATAAACGGATTTCTGTTTTCATAAATAGGAAGTGAAAATTGGTATCGTTATTGATATCAATATTGTATTAGTAGGCTGTTGAGAAAATCAGGTTCATCCCAAGTAAAAAATGTTGTTCGATACTGAAAAATCTGGCACTTGTTCGTAAGGCCGTTAGACGTTAGTGTTCGCGGACGCGATACCCCGAGTGCATCCGCACTCGTGCGTCATCAGCAATGAAATCGCGCTTCGAGTTTCTTCCCCTCATCCTTCTCTACTGTATAGGAACAGGTGGCCCCGAGACCAAAATATTGTACGATTATTGAAAAGTTGTTTACGCTCAATCTTTGCTAAATTTTATTAAATTTAATTTTCGAGCGCAAACACCTGACGATACGACTAAAAAATCATATAAATTCGAGCTAGAAACCGATAAAATTTTTCGACTCGCGGAAGAAAAAAATGGTATACGCAACGTCACGTACGCGAATGCGAATTGTGTGTTTCGCGGCTTTCGCAGGGATTGGCTGACCAGCGGGGAAGGAGGGTTGGATTTTCGAGTAGGTATCAGCGGGTGCCCGCAAGGGTGGAGCGCTCGAGAGGATCGCGCTTGAGAACGCTCTTCTAACGATACGCGGAGCGTGAGAGAAAGACGAGAGAACACAGGGAAAGGTTGGATGGAGGACGTACGTGCTGTTGCGCGCAAATCAGTTCGCGATGGGAAGAAAGTGGCGATACGACGACGAGAAAATTCGTAGGCGGATGAAAGAAATGCGCATAGAGAGTGAAAAAATACGAAGAGAATCGCGGTTAAGAGGAGGAACGAGAGAGTAGGTATAATACACGGATGACGAGTGGGCGACAATCGAAACCCTGTGGAAGAAGGGTAATGTCGGAACGAACGAACGGTACGGAGAGAAAGAGAGTAAAAGAGGAAGAGAGAGGGAAAACGCACGCGTGTGCATGCTCCCTCTCTGCTCTCTCGAGTGTTCTTTACCGGTGAAACGGGCCTCGAGCTTCAAGAGAACAAGCTCGAAAGCTTGTTAGCGAGTTTCGCCATTTTTTCCATCACTAGCTCTACTCTACTATACATATTCAACCTCTCCATCCTTCCCCCTCCCTCGCTCCCCCTCTCACTCTATCGCTCTCAATATTTTTCGGGATTGTTCCTCCTTCCATCTCCAGCGCTCACCTTCGACTCGAAGAAAAAGGTCGACGAGTTCGATCCGCCGCTGCGGGTTTTCCTCTCTTTTTTTTTAATTCCTCTATCCTTTGCATCGCTCACCTATACGCCCCAGTTACCGCGATTCGAAATTCCCATTAATTCGTTCCTCCCTCTCGTACGTACCTGCAAGTGGAGCACGGCGGATGAAAAAAAAAACGGCCGACTTTTATGGCGATTTTCGTTTCATTCGGCCGATCGGCGACCTTCGGAACGCGAATTCTCATTTTTATTCAATGCGTACGTTTATAAATTTGTTAGCTCGTCGTTAATAGCCTCGTTGCCGATGCAACATTAACTAAATTAATTGCAAAAAAAACTACACGCATACGGATAAGATTATTTCTGTCGATTTCAGTAGAGATAATCATTGAAATGAGACGGAAGCGAACGGTATAAAATTAAATAAACACGGAGTTTGGTGAAATTGGCGAAGCGAGGAGGGAACTGGGCTTGTTTCATTTTCCCCGAATCGATCGATCGGCTTCGAGTGCGATCGCGAATACAGCCGCGGGGTGATTTCGTAACATCGAGAGCTTCGTAGCGCGAGAGTCGAACGATTTAAATGCAAATTCGCTCGGAAAAACGAACGCGCTTGTTCGATGACTTTCGATTAGGAAAAATCGACGGTGGGGTTGCGCGAATGATCGAGGCGCCATCGAACATAAGGGAAGCCCATTAAAACTCGTGTGGCATATGGATTTCGTGAAAATTTTTCGGTCGTCAGCGAGCGACCGCCGTTCCCGGGTGATTTGCGACTCGCGGGAATTTCGGCTAACTCGCAAGGTAATCATCCGGATCGAAAAAATTGATCGGCTTCTTGTGCGAACTTTTGTTTTAGTTGTATGGTTTTTAGTCGAATTTTGCATTAATGAGGATATTTCAACAATGAAAGAATTAAAAAAAAAAAAACTTTTCAAAAAAACTTTACGAAATTTTTGCTTATATTCGTGTAGAGAATTCTTCGATATCGAGAGAGTTAGAGAAAAAAACGGAAATGCAGCTCTCGCTCGCTGCCGAAACGGCAAAGGTTAAGGAACCGTGTAGAGCGGGATGGGAGATAGCACCGCGAGCTCTTCTTATTTTCATCGAATAGCCAGGCGAGACTGTGAGCGCGTTTTCGCGTACCTCGACGTCTCTTCCCTCGTCGGCTTATATTTTTCTTCCTTTTCCCCTTTCTCGCTTCCTCATCGAAAAAAATACACTCGATCCGGCGCGTGCATATAGACGAGAGCCGAGAGTATACGCGCGGGCAAACAAACAGACAAACAAGCTCCATTCAACGGCTCGCGGATTGTGACGTGAATTTTGCACGAGCTATATTCATTGCCGAGATTGGCTTCTTTCGCGCATAGAGCGCTCTCGCGAGCTCGACACGTCCAATGCACCGGTACACCTTTATCGCGATTGACAATTTTCATCCCGAAGGATCTCGCCGAGCAAAAATATACAGTCGAATCGCGTTATGAACCCGCCTATGGGGGTTTAGGGGAATATAATTCTAAGAATTCGTGTGCCCCCACTCCTGCACAGGCGACGATTGAAACTTGAACTTCCCCTAATTTTTAAGCGTGTGAGTCTGTACGTGAGCGGACTCATAACGAGATTCGACGTATTTGAACTTATGGTGGGGGAAAAGTCTACAGTGACAAAAAATTGGACGGTCTCATAACGAGCGGTCTCATAACGCGATTCGACTGTACCAAATTGATAGTAAGGGCAAGATGAAACGTACCAAATAGTGTTTTCTTCAGTTTTCTTCCTTAGATGGTACCGAAATTGAAAAATCTGCGTTTCGAAAGTTGACAATTTTCCTCCCCAAAGATCTCGTCGAGCGAAAATACACAAAACTGATAACAAGGGCGAACGAAATCGCTAATAAGGACGAAATGAGGCATGTCGTTTTTCTTTTAATTTTCTGCGAGACACGGAAATTTATTCGAAAAATGTGCGTATCCGCGGGCGTTGAAAGGTTATAACG